>WYDI02031039.1:0-27429 GCA_009867235.2 Psittacus erithacus | reverse complement strand
CTGGACTTGTTCCAACAGTTCCATGTCCTTTTTATGTTGAGGACACCAGAACTGCACACAATACTCCAAGTGGGATCTCAGGAGAGCAGAAGGGCAGAATCACCTCCTTCAACCTGCTGGTCATGCTCCTTTTGATGCAGTCCAGAATATGGTTGGCTTTCTGGGCTGCAAAGACAAGGAAAGAAGCCCTAAAGACCAGCCTTGCCTAGCTTAGTGAAAGAAAAGACTGAGAAAGGATATAATTCGTTATCCCCTTTACTTCTCCTACTGGGGAAAAAAGATGAACAATGAGAACTTAAGTATAATTCCTTGTGATTAAAGCCAGATATACACTGTCTTCTGTGCTATCCTCTCCCGAAGAGAGAATTCAAGGGGAGAAGAGGAAGTAAAAAGCTAGTGATTTTGGCCTGACGGAATGATCCCTGAGCAATAATTTCACTCAGCTTCACCTTAATCGTAGCTTTTCTATAAAGCTTGCTTTTTTGCTCTGTATTGCTAGGATCTGGGGGCTTTCATTCTTCAGCTGTGCCTACCATGAGCTGAATCACAATGCCAATGTCTAATTACATCAACTAGTGTCACACATTCAAATTACAGATCTCTCAGCTAGTCACCTAAGGCTCCTTTTACTGTCAACAGAAAAAAAGTGGGACTTGGAGGCAAATTTGTCTGCCTTATCTTAAATTTGTGCTGCAGATAAATGACATCCCAGAAGTGCATACTGAACAATTAGCTGAGAAGTGGGCTACTAAAATACAGCAGGTGAGATGAACCTCACTCAGTTTCTAACGTGTACATGTTAAAACAGAGGCTGTGTGGGTTACTGCACTTCCCAGGTACCAGGAGAAAATGAAAGCCGTTCTGTGACAGAGAGGAAGAAAGAACTCAGAACAGCTGTGGTTTGAGCCATTGATTTAGTACATATTATAGTAAGAACTGCAATTCTCACAGAATAAAAAGAATAGCTCCAGAATGAATGCAAGGACTGAAATTATTTAGGGAGTCCTTTTATTATCATAAGCTGTCATCACTAGAGTACAACTGAAATCAGTTTATATGAATCAGCAAATCCAAAGCAATGAATATAACTATGCATGCACTTTGAGACTGTACTATTCCTTTTATCATTTTTGTTTACAGCTTGGCATTCCAAATGTCATGTAAAATCAATGGCCTTCACCATTCACTCTACAGGGTTCTGAAATGCCATGAAACACTATGATGAGCAAAAACGAATACTGCCCAATTAACTTCATTTATAGATTCATTCTGTCCTTGCAAGACCATTATATACAGACTATGCTTTTGATATTTTCCTTTTTTTATGCACAGACTGTAAAGGGATTAACATTTTTCTGTGTTTGTAGCTGTGACCACAAATCAGTTTAATCTCCTTTTTTAGCTGTATATAAGCAACAATGCTAATGACTGTGGGTTGACAGATGAGCAAATAAATGAAAACTTTCCTCTTCTATTAACAGTTGTTTAATCAACTCTAAGAATTAAGAAATTACACTGAAAAATATAGTCAGTCTCTATTCTAAGAGCTGTCCATAAGTAGTAGCTATACTTTTGTATAGTGCACATAGAAAGTAAGTCACTGGAACTCTCATTTTGCCTCTTTTTCCTTAAAAAAAAAAAAAAAACAGGCGCAATTATCACTGTGAAATCAGCACATCCAACTACATACATGTGTATATAAAAATGATAAAGTAGGTACCTTTCCATTACCTGTTTCAAGAATTCTAGGGGATTGTAAAGCCAAATTTTCTGACACTTTAGTTCCCATTTAGCGTAGAACATGAATTTACCATGGACAATTTATTTTGCTGACTTAATTCCAATGAACTTCAGAAAGAAAAGTCCTAGTTTTGTGAACACAGTGACTACCCAATGACCCTATGATACATTAAACTGAAAAAAATCCCATAACCTATTAGATAAGGCAGCTGTTTTTAAAAATTATACTCCTTGAATTTCAAATATCTTATTGCCTTTTATTAAATGAAGTGCAATAAGATATGCTACTTTATGCAGTTACAAATTATGACATGCGTCTGAGTAGTATATGACATTTGAAGCTGTAAAAAATATCTTCAGCATCAAGTATTTTTAATTTTTGAAAAAAATGGGCTTCTGATATACTGACAATTTACCTAAGGGTTCAGCCATCAAAATAAAAAATGTCAGTGTGAGACACATATACTGCATCGTAGAGCAGTATATCTTCATACACAAAATGACCCAGATGTTTCATTCCTCTGTGATCAATAACAAGGTGCTTGTTTATGTCATCTGAGGAGCTGATCTAATATATGAAAATCATAAATTAAAATATTCAGTTGTCCAACTTCTCTTGTCTAGTTAACAATTACCTCCTTTATTGAAAAAATAACAATATCATTGCATTTCATGAGATGAATGTTGTGGTGTTTTTAAAATAACATTTGTGGGAGAGCAGAATAGATAATACAAGGCTAGTAATGTCCTTTTTAAATTTCCTAAAATCACCAGCTTCTTAGCTTCAAAGAACTTAAAGACAGACTGTGCTTCTGATACAACCCAAATGGATTTAAATGCACATTTCGCCATATTTCATGTTGATCTAAGATGTTGGATGACTGGTTTTGGTAGGGGTTTTGAGATTTTTTTAAGAGAAATAATATTCTGACTGTGAGGACTTTCTTCACCATAAAGTATTTGCTGATTAATGGGAAGAAATTTAGGGAAAAAAATCCTTTCTGTTATAATTAAAATATTAAAGAGTGAATTATTCAAGAGTCTGCTCATCACAGCGAATAAAAAAATGAGAGTATTACATTTAGATGTCCTGAACTGACAGTACTAAAACTCTCAATATTATCCCAAATCCAGGAAGTCTTACCATATGTACTTTAAGTTTTGGTGTTATGCTAATTAATAAAACTAATTGCTTAAAATATAATGTATTTTCTAACTTCCATCATTATTCTTTTGGTTTTGTGTGAACTTCCCATTTTTATGGTAGGTCAAGGTTAAAAGAAAAACATAAAAGAATAAAAGGGAAGAAAGCAAAATAAACAATGGATCAAGTCACTTGCATTCATATTTCATAAGAGATTAGAGCTTAATACTAAGTGAATTCCTCTTTGATCTCCTCTATTGCCCAGGTTATCCTGTCTAGAAACTATGTAGCTAGGAACAAGTGCAAGTGATGTGGCTGATCAAAGCATATGGACCATAAATATAAATTATTATAAGCAACTTTGGTGGAATTTTTTTGTACTTGGTTTGGAAAAGAGGAAAGACTTCCTTTTCTCAGCTTCTTTTCAGTTTTTATTTTATAACTTGGAACAGCTGGAAATTATGCTTAACACAATCAACTACAGCCATCTCATTCAAGCATTAATTTATTGTACTAGCCTTCCACACCTGGAAATGTGATTTTAAATTCCTCTGAGATAAAATGTGAAAATAAAGCAGTAGTCATTGGTCCAATGACTATTTTTAGCCACAGTATAAAAATATCTTTTAGGTGTAACAGGGAGTTTTGCTAAGTCAAGACTCAGGAATAAAGGAATTCAGTTAGCACTGTTAGCACAAAATGCCAGATTACAGCAGGCATGGCCATATTCATAAAAACTTGGCAGTTTGTCTCATGCTTTAGTTGTTTTCTCCTATAAGATAAGAATGCATTTTCAAAAGATTGCAAAACAGTAAGAAAAGCAGTAAATTGTTCCCCAAAACATGTTTTCAAATTTCTATTACACATAGCATCTGTATACAGTTTTGGTAACATAGAATATTTAATCCACAGAAGCCAGGACCAGCTTTTCAGCAGCTCTCAATAGTTTAACTTCCCTAGTCTGCAGTTAAAGATGACAGCTTAAAAAGAAAATGTGTTTCTTCTAATTCTCTCAGAACTTTAAACCAACTAATGCGAATTTGCTTTTGGTATCAAGAGCAAGTATGAAGCACCAGCTCCAAAGGGAAATGTTTCAGAAATTCATGAGAACACTGGGATATCATGGAGTCTGTACTATGACCTTCAAAACAGCAGAGACCTTTTTGTTAAAAAACTGCAAGTCTGAAAAACTCTGATAAGTCAGAAAACATCATCAAGAACATGGAATAGATGTCCAGCTATCTAGCAAAACTAATACCTCTATTATTATCAAAACCTCACCGTGAGATCCCAAAGCTAAGACACTGTGCATGTAGTGCCTGAACCATAGTTATTACTGACGAGGATGATTTAAGATATGCTGAATACCTGTGCCTTCATGCACAACTCAACAGTTCTAGAAAATGTGATCTCTTACTGGCATTTGTAAATAGTAACAAAAAAAAAAAAATAGTATTTGCAAATGCTTTTTAAAAAATATGGAGTAGTGATCTAAAAAATAGGGTTTTTCAGCAATGATAATCCATAATCTATTCCTAAATTTTATGACAGGAGAAGGAATCCAACTAAACTGTCTTCAAATAAGAAAATTTACGAAGTTACTGATGGAATGGATTGCCCTGCAGTGTGATTCAGTGTGTTTTCCCTCTTCTTCGCTAGGTGGCAGACTCAAGTGGCTTTGGTTTGCAAGAATCACCCTTTCAAGGATCAGAAGAGGGTTTCATTGTTACATAAAATATTGTTCAAACACACAAATGTAAATGATTTTTTAAGACATCTACTTAGGCTGAACCGATTCATGAATATTCAGCCTCAGGTTACTGGGAATTATTGAACAGAGTAACTTCCCAAGACAGTTTATTACATCTGGTGGATTTTTTGGCATGTGTCTTGCTTCACAAATCCTGTTCAAAAGATACACTCTGTTCTATATCTTACACAAAATACTCAGTCTTACCCTGAAAATAACTAAATGTACTTCCAGCGTTTTGTCAAGGGTTTTCAATCTCATTATTAGAAAGACTGGCTTTAAATGCCACTGAAAGAATAAAAATACCAGTGGCTACTCTCTTAGAAAAAAACAAAAAAAAACAAAAAAAAAAACCAAAGAAAAACCCAACCAAAAAAAAAAAAAGTAAAGCTCTCTCCTTTTTTATTTTTTTTCTTTCCTATTTCTATATCAATTATAAAATATTACTAGGGATTTAAAAGTCTTGAAAAGAAAACATTCTGGACTTAAAACAAAGCCTTTCAATATCTGAAGGGGGCCTACAAGGATGCCGGAGACGGACTCTTCATCAGGGATTGCAGCAATACAACAAGGGGCTATGGGTTCAGACTTAAACAGGGGAAGTTTAGGTTAGATATAAGGAAAAAGTTCTTTACTGTGAGGGTGGTGCGGCACTGGAATGGGTTGCCAAGGAAGTGATAAATGCTCCATCCATGGAAGTGTTCACGGCCAGGTGGGACAGAGCTTTAGGTGACATTGTTTAGTGTGAGGTGCCCCTGTCCATGGCAGGGGGGTTGGAACTAGACGATCTTCAGGTCCTTTCCAACACAAACCGTTCTATGGTTCTATTATTCTAAGGACTAATAGATTAGTGCCTTGCAAAGACTGTGGGTCTGAAAAGATGCGTTAATTTAGTGATCCTATGCTCCCACTCCAAGCCTGAAACCATTATCTGATAAACAGGTTTTAAGCTGAGGATTCTGTTAAGTTACAAATATGCCCAAACTCCCATTATTGTTAATGGAAGCTACCTACACACTCCCTGGATTTATTTTTTTTTTTTCTTACTTGAAAAGTACATTATCGAAAGCACTTAGCACTGTGGTAGCTAGTAACAAACACGATTTAAACAGACAAGCACTAATAATATGTAAAAGGGATATTGGTGTGTCCTTTCCTCATGATTCCGTGTTTCCACCATCTTCCATCATTTTTTTCCATGATGTGAAATATTTTAATTTACACTGAACTTATAAATGATACAAAAAAGCAAAATTACCATGAGAAATAGTTCTTGGTTAGGGAAAATGCTAAGATTTATGTCTATGGCTTGGCTGTTTCCTACTGCCTATTTTAAAATTGTGTAGCTCACCTGGCAGCAGAAATGTATAACATTATCAATGAGATGGGAGCCTGACCCTGTTGGTTGAAGCAGGAAAGACTTCCCTGACCATTTGCAGCCAATGGCTAGAGGTAAGGAAGAAATTTTTCACAGTGAGGGTGGTAAAATACTGGAACAGGTTGCCCAGATTGTTGGTGGATGCACAATCCCTGGACACATTCAACGCTAAACTGGTTCTGAGCAACCTGATCTTGTTGAATATATTCCTGCTCATTGCAGGGGGGTTGGACTGGATTAACTGTGAAAGTCCCTTCCAACCCGAACTATTTATGATTCTATAATAATGTGACCAAAGGAGCTCTATCCACATGGGGAATCTCTTCCTAGCAATACAGGACATCAACCAAAAATATTTATACACCTTGTGCAAGACTTCCTTTCAGCAAAGCTGCATGACTAGAAGTGAATGAAAACCCTGTATCATTAACAGGAAAATATGGCAAAGATTTACTTGATTTTTTTATTTTATCCCAGGGAGAACAGGTTTATGAGATATCTCTGTTTCTGATCTTTCCATTTTCTGAGGGCACGTCGGATACAACAATCCTCTTCCCAAATCCATGACTAATATCTCTTGCAAGGCTCAGCAGAGATGGTAGTCTTCTGTTGCATGGCATCTTCCCACGTAAATCTTTACAAGCCCATCACACAGGCTGGCTGGCAGGCTTATTTCTCCCAAAGAACAATGCATATCTTTTCAAAGAAGCATGATGCGGAATCTATGTAAGAGTGGAAAAGAGAGAGGCACAGAGATAAAAAATTGTTTATTTAAAGGAAATGTGTACTCTTTTATTGCATGCAAGAACATGCTTTGATTCAAAGTGCATGACTGAGCATGCATTGTTAAGTATAAATTGATTTCAAGTTATATTCCTGAAAAGTGCTCCTTTGCAATTTTAACCAAAATGTAAGTGGATAATCTCAAAATATGCAAAGCTATTTACAAAGATAACTTCTCAGATGAGCTGCTGTTGCTGCTGGAAATGAACCAATATTAATTACTTTGCCAGGCTGTTGCCAGCAGAACAAAACAGAACAAAACAAAACAAGATAAAGGCAAAACAAAAATCTTATTTCAGGTGGCTCTTCAGTACAACTGCTGATTTGCAGAGGAAGATTACAGTCTCCTTTTTTCAAAGAGAATAAACAATAGGAAGCCATCTCTTTATTCAAAAACCCAAGCCTGTTTTTTGGAGTCAGTTCTGCGCCTAAAAGAAGTCCTTTCTGTTCCTCTCTTGGCATCCTCCTGGAGTGACACACTGCTTTCCTCACAGTTGAGTTGTTTTCAGACCCATGTAAATATACCCTGGCTTCATACTTGCTTACACATGGATATGGATGAGTGAGCACATAGAATCATAGAATAGTTAGGGCTGGAAAGATCATCTAGTTCTAACACCCCTGCCATGGGCAGGGACGCCTCACACTAAACCATACCATCCAAGGCTTTGTCCAACCTGGCCTTTAACACCGCCACGGGTGGAGCATTCACAACTTCCTTGGGCGACCTGTTCCAGTGCCTCACCACCCACACAGTAAAGAACTTCTTCCTCATATCCAATCTAAGCTTCTCTTGTTTAAATTTGAACCCATTGCCCCTTGTCCTACTGATACAGTCCCTAATGAACAGTCTCTCTCCAGCATCCTTATAGCCCCCCTTCAGATACTGGAAGGCTGCTATGAGGTCTCCACGCAGCCTTCTCTTCTCCAGGCTGAACAGCCCCAACTTTCTCAGCCTGTTTTCATACAGGAGGTGCTCCAGTCCCCTGATCATCCTCGTGGCCCTCCTCGGGACTTGTTCCAACAGTTCTATGTCCTTCTTATGCTGAGGACACCAGAACTGTACACAGTACTCCAAGTGAGGTCTCAGAAGATCAGAGCAGAGGGGCAGGATCACCTCCTTCAACCTGCTGGTCACGCTCCTTTTGATGCAGCCCAGGATACGGCTGGCTTTCTGGCTGTAAGCGCACACTGCCGGCTCATGTTAAGTTTCTTATTGACCAACACCCCCAAGTCCTTCTCCATAGGGCTGCTCTGAATCTTTTCTCTGCCCAGCCTGTAGCTGTGCCTGGGATTGCTCCCACCCAGGTGTAGGACCTTGCACTTGGCACAGTTGAACTTCGTAAGGTTGACATCGGCCTATTTCACAGGCATGTCAAGGTCCCTCTGGATGGCATTAATTCCCTTCAGCGTATCAACCGAGCCACACACCTTGGTGTCATCGGCAAACTTGCTGAGGGTGCATTGAATCCCACTATCCATGTTGTTGACAAAGTTGTTGAACAAGATCGGTCCAAACACCCACCCCTGAGGGACACCACTTATAAATGGTCTGCAATTGGACACTGAGCTGTTGATCACAACTCTTTTCATGTGGCCATCCAGCCAGTTCTTTATCCACTGAGTGGTCCATCCATCATATTGATGTCTCTCCAGTTCAGAGACAAAGATGTCATGCAGGACAGTGTCGAATGCTTTGCACAAGTCCAGGTGGATGACAGCTGCTTTGTCCCTATCCATCAGTTCTGTAGCCCAGTCATAGAAGGCCATGAGACTGGTCAGAAAGGATTTCCCCTTAGTGAAGCTATGCTGGCTGTCACCAAGCACCTTGTTGTTTTTCATGTGCCTGAGCATGCTTTCCAGGAGAATCTGCTCCACGATTTTGCCAGGCACAGAGGTGAGACTGACTGGTCTGTAATTCCCCGGGTCATCCATTTTCCCCTTCTTGAAAATGGGTGTTATATTTCCCTTTTTCCAGTCATCAGGAACTTCACCCAACTGCCATGATTTTTCATGCATTGCTTTGTTCATTTTAGTATAAATACTGCAGTTATCATCTCCATTTATGCAAAAGAAAATATCTTCAGCTACTTGGATCAGCTTCTGTTCACAACTTGTGATGCTGACCTATGTCTAGACACAAGTGTCCTAACATTTCAGGTATCAACAGAAAAACCAAAACACTGCACCCTCAAATAGCTTGAATAAAACAGATAAAAAAGATATTCTGTGCATGAGACTGGCAGCAACATCTTTTCACATCACTTTTTCCATCTTTCTGTCTCTCCGCAATATCTATCTAGAGCCATTTATTTAAAAGCTCTTACTTATTTTGCAACACTTACGAAATATATATGTATGAAAATTAGCCAGCATACAGCAAAATAGCCAATCTTTTTTTTGTATAATTACTGCATTGAAAGGCAAGGTGACAAGGACATATTTTCCCAGGAAATATCCTGTTTACTTTCTTTTGTATTCTTTATTCCTTTTGTAGTATAATAGTGAAAAGAATAATGGTCACAAGAACTTTGCTCTATTTTTTTCTCTTCCAATGTCTTTGTCTTTCATTTAGAATTAGTTGTTTGCTATGGGGATGTGTATGTGTGCCTGGAATGGACACTAACCAGGGGATACCTCACCTATCCTATCTTTTCCCCCCATTGTTTTCATACTCTGCTGTGATGGTTTTATCTTCATCCTACCTCTTAAGTCCCTGTACCTGCACAGAAGGCACTGGCCTCTGACTCTGGGCTTATCTGCTGATTTTGGGACATTTGTGTTAGCTGAGCTATGCTGGAGCTGTTTTCATGACGCTGTGTAAACTTTCATGCCTCCTAAGGCATCCTTCTAAGGAAGAATGTCTCCGCATGGAATAGTCTTCCGAGTTGCAGATTGGGGTGGATTGAAAGATGGACCTACAAGGGAAAAGGGTGATTTACTGCTATTGTAACAACAAACAAACAAATAAGACTAGCATTTAGAGCCTCAAATCTTGCATAGTTGATATTAACAGAGGCTCATTTGCTTTTTAGGGTTTATTTGATTTTTTTTTTTTTTTTTGCTGTCTTATCAGTATTCAAGCTCGATTACAGAATTAAGCTACCTCCTTGCCCATGTTCTAGCTCTAGTCTTCTATGTTGATATTGGTTTTGATTCAACATCAAAGGATCTGATAACATTTAAATTTTCAGATGGTCTTCTAGATCCTTTAGCTCAAATATAAGTCATCTTCCAAAAAGATCTCCCTTTCAAATACTAAAACCTCTGCAGAGAGGGGAAAAAAAAAAAAAAAAGAGGTTTTAAAAAAGAAGATCAAAGTTAGTTTTGAGCTATTCTCTTAAGAATACTTAAGTTAAAAACTGGAGAGCAGGATACCTATTTACTTTTGCTTGTATTCACCTTCACATGCTTAGCTCTCCTCTTCAGCATGTCCATAAAAGCCAGGCACTTCCATGACCTCATTTCAGACTTTAATATCTCTTGTTCTGTTGCTCTACAGCTGAGAAGTGTGGAAAATGGATTAGAAGACATGGATGAGAATTGCTCTGTGTCTAGAAGCAGCAGTCTGCCAGAGAAGGAAAAAAGAAGCAGATAATTAGCAAGTAATGAAGAAAGATATGGTAATCAGCAAGTTGGTTTTATCCCTTTGAGTCCTGCTTTGATGCATGTAACTTGCATGTGATGCTGTATAGATTTTCCATTCTCAGCAAGCAAACCGCAATGCAACACACTTTCTTAAGTGAAAGTGCCACTTTGCTGTGACACTGGGCCTCAGAAATTCTGGAAAAGTAAGTCCTCCATCTTATTAGTGATGAAACCATCCAAAATTCCTTTGTTATATCAAGTGATAAGAGCATTTTCTTACCTGAAAACAGATCCATAGCAATCAGCCCTTAAAAGAAGTTGTCTGGCAAGGACTGAACTAAACAACTTTATTTCTGCAATGAGCACTGATGTTTTATACTATCTATCCTACATTCTCTTAGGAAAATCTGAGAGAAGATTCTTTAAACAAGTGTTGTCATTCATTCTAAAGAACTTAAAATGATTAGTTGTCTTGCCTGTTCTTTGAAAATGCCATTACTTGGCTTTAAGTGCCTTTTTTGTTCTTCCTCCTCTTAATGATAACTTAAGTCAAAAAAAGTCAGTCTTACAATTAATTCAATTTCCAAGATCCAGTAATTATGAGATATGTGGGCATGGTCCCCGGATTTGTGCTTATGCTATGTAGAATTACTTAGTGGTGCTAGGAAGAAGACGAACTAGGCCTCAATCTATTTAAACACCAGTGTACCAAGGACTATGCCTATATATACATGCACGTTTTTTCCCATGCTGTGGTCCCCAGTTAAACCCAACAGCCTCGGGGCTGGAGCCAATGTGCCAGCTCACACTGAGATCATGCAGATTAAACATGCTCTTAGAAGTTGGACATAATTGTTATTGTGAGAGTTCCCTAATAAAATATTAACAGAGTTAATAGATTATTATGAGAGTCAATTAAACCGCTCACATTAAGCTATCAACCTGCTTCTCAAATGCACTTTTCTTGATGGAGCTCCCCTGAAGCATACATGTCTTTGTTCCTATCTAAAATTTCTCATTACACTATTTAATTTTTCAGTACTGCCTTTGGTTTATTTTTACTTCTGATTGTTACTTAAAATATATTTTTCCTCTCTTTCACAACCTGGCATTATTGTTGGAGGAAAAGGAAGTTCACAGAAAATGGGACAAAGCAAATCAGATTAAAAAATGTAGATACATATTTAACAGAATGTCTAGCGATCAATCTATGATAAGTATAGTATTCAAATCATTAAAGATTATTGCATCATTGCAGGTAATTCTATCATGTGATCATATAATCATTTGATCCAACTCTCAATGATGAAAATTTAAATTCTTCCTGTAACTTATCTGAGAATTAGAATTGGTCCAAGGATAAAATTGCTATTAAGACAATCTGGATGTATCTCTTGCATTGTCTGTTGTTTCCTGTATCCTTACATACATCATTACGTGTATACACAGAGGAAAAAAAAACATTTTTTCCGTCTGTAAATGGGAGAATGAATGTCTTCTCATCTCATGTGGTACTGGGAATTTAGGACTACTTCCGTATTTTATATTTTGAGAGCCATGGATTCTCGTAATGTAAATAAAATTACTGTGAGTAGCCCATGTCAATGAGGTTCTTAAATTGCAATCATCAAGTCTCTACTGATGACATAAGTAGTTGTATATACATAAAATGTGTCTCCCTATAAATAGCATGATGTACACAGATGATACAAAGTAATTTAGCACCACATGCCGGCTTCCCAGTGGTTTTACAATGCATGATTGCAATTTTTTTATATATAAATTCAGTTTCTTTTTGTGAACTAACAACAGTAGGTCGTAGTAATTTTTATATGCTGTTGAAAACCAAACATAAATCAGGTTACTGTAGCTGTTGGATGCTACATTCATCAAGAATGCCTATTATCCAAGCTGCATTAGTTAATATCAATAGAAAGACTAAATATGCTGTTGCTTCCATTCCTATTAGCTATATATAAAGGATGCATGAGTTACTCATTTAAACAAATGAGCAATGCTGTCCAAGCTTGTGCAGTCCTGCTTCATTTTATGCACAGTTAATAAAACACACAATTCTTAAAAGTTGCTAGCTGGTTAAGTGGGGAGAATCTAACTTCACTCTTACTGAGACAAGTACAAGTAACTGTTCTGTTGATTTGCCGTGAATGCACCAGTCTATGTTCCATTCAGGAATTGCAAAAACAGGAAAAAAAAAATACGATTTCTAAATTTTACTTGTTAGGTTTACTCTTCTATTATTTTTTCTTGGGAAAATTACCCTGAAATTATTTCTTTTTAAGGTATTTTTTAAATTATAGACTTATAATATACTCCCACCTTTAAGACTCTGAGATATGAATTACTTTTGCTTTGTCTATAGAACATTTATATGTAAATGACTAGCCTGCAGCTAATAGAATGTATTAATTGACAACACTCAAAGGTCCACCTACATATGCAAGCAGTGGTTTAGAGCACTACAGTAGTAAATTAAAATTTTCATAAGATAGGAAAAGAAAAGAACAATTCTTTAATATCCACACAGCTTCTTTGAGAATGCCTCTGGAAAAATCCCTTTTGTGTGTCCAGGCCATTGTCCATGCCTCAGTTCCTTCAGCATTAAAATTCAAGCAATAGCTGCTGTGCCACACTCAACTGCAAGTTAAAAAGCCCAGTTCCTCATTTTCATCCCTGTTACTGTATTAAAATTTTCTTCAATGCCTAAATATCTGTCCAGAGCTTGTAAAATATTTCGTTCTGAGTTAATGAGGGGTGACTTGTATGTAATGTAGCTGAACAGAAGCCCCCTGCCCTCCTGGAGAAAACAGCCAGCAGTAGTCAGATCCAGTAGCAGCAGTGGTCTTCCGGTTGTGATTGACATGCCTCTCACCACATCCTTTAAAGTTTTCAGGTTATAAAATTACTTGGGGTTTGAGAGTTCAGTTATGAAATTAAAGCAACAGTCTTCTTCTGTGCTTACTTAATTTAGTTGGAAATGCTAACCAGCTGATTAAGACTAAGGCTGTTAACATCTTCAGGCTCAATAGAGTCAAATAGTTTATGTATACATAAATATATATACAAGTATAGCTATCTAAAGTTCAAAAACCATCTAAAGATCATTATGGTACCAAAGGAAAGGACATGCTCATAGGACCAATGAAGTGTACTTAGCTCTAATTTATTAAGGACAATAGAGAGCAACCAATTATCCAATTATCGTTTTTTTCAAATAGCTTTTATTACAATAACTAGGGAAAGAGTTGAAGGTCTCTAAGGAGAGAAAAAAGAGTATACCAAGATCTTACTGGAAAGTAAACATGTTGGAAACTAAGAATAACTACAGTAAAAAAAAAAACTGAAGTCTAATTCTTTAATGAATAGGAACTTTTCACCTGTGAAAATTATGGCAAGCAATACCAAATTGGAAAGGAGCTGACTTGTTCCATTACAATCTATAAACATAACAGCTAAAGGTTTCCACAGAGCCATTAACTCATCAAATGCACAAACTATTAATCGAATTACACAGTAGCCCAGTCGACAGTTGCAAACACTTCAGATCCACAATATTGGTAAACTACTATTGCTATGGAAACCTTAATTTGCATTTTCCATTTATTTTTGGTTTAGGTTTATAATGTAAATAGCATCCAATAGCATATGAAACGAATGAAAAAGTTAGTCCACCTAAAACATAGACAGACAGCCAAAATGAGACTCCTGAGTCAGCAATGAATGCAAGCTCCTGAGTTTAATTATTGCAGATTTTCCCAAAAAATTTTATTCAGGAATATTTTTGAGGATTTTTCATATTTCGACAGGATTTCAGACAAATTGCAGGTAATGCACAATAGTTCCACCAATACATGGCAGAGGCAAATGTTCACACTAGGTAGGTGTTTTCACTGTAAAATCCTCAAAGGAATCTTGCTGTGCAGGTGGATAAGTTGTACAGTTAGAGACAGATGCTCCCAGGAATTTCTATTTTTTTTTGGAGGGGGGTTGTGTGTTGTAGTGCACAGGTTGCCTGCACATACACTGGAAGTTCAGGGCTTCCAAGTGCAGATTTACCTGTCATGAAAAGAAGCCCGCATACGCGGTACCACACATGGAACTAATCCCACCTGTATTCTAGAATTATTGTATGAGATTTCATAAAGCGTTCACCACTATCTCCATGTGGGAATTCTCACAGGAAACATTCTAGCCTTAGCCTGCGCCAAGCACTGTTGCACACATGCAAGCCAAATTCTATTTAGTTATGCCAGCGTGGGGACAAACCCTAGCATTTCTTCGCATTTCCTATTTCATTAATTAGGGCACATTCCTAATGCCTTCTAAAATCCAAACACAACTTAAGAGGTAAACCCTACTCACACAGTTTGCTATGGTACAGTATCTTGCCACATGGACAGACTGAGCCCAAAGCAAACCAAGAGAAAAATTAAAAATCAGGTGTCTCTGGTCCATGTTCCCCGCACTTTTGGTTTTGGCCTGAGGATAGGCAAAGCTAGCTTTGGTGTCCCTGGCTTCATCAGTGACATCTTGATTCAAGGTCAGCTGGTTTCATTAGAAAAAGCTTATTTGTTCAATTAAATCAGAGGTACCACAACTGTGAAACTCCTGTTTTATTGTGACATTTCATTTACCAGCCAAAACTAAGAAATCTACAACTTGTGAAAGAGAAATTAAAATGTTTTCCAGATCTTTGATATTTTTGCTTTCTTTATTCTCACTGAAATTCACAGCCCAGTAAGAATCCAGTTCTAACTGCCTGCTACTTTTTCGAATCATTTCACAAGTTTTCTTAACCTGGGATACCATAAACAGGAAATGCCTTTCCACTCTTAACTAAATGTGTTATCGTATCTGGAGCCAATGATGTTAGCAGATAATACATCAGAGCAGATGGCAGTTAGTGTTCAATGCAAACCACAAGTCAGTGTGGTATACTGTTAGTAGCCATAATAAATCATTAAGAGGAACTACCTACGACACTTCCAGGATGTGTGTTAGCCCTATGTGGAATTTTTATATCACAATCCATAAATATCTTGTTAATTACATGCAAAGTGACAAAATCATGTGCAATAATCCATAGCTGTTTGGGTTTTAACTAGAAATTACTGAAGGAACATAAAAGAAAAGCCCTTCTGGTTTCTGTAATTTTAACCTTACAGGCTGAAGTGCTTGACTTAGTGAATTCATTTTAACTGTCAGAATGAGTTCTTGACCTATGAAATGTACAGTCGGTGTCTTAATTTCTGCATGAAAACTAATTAAATGCAAATTGATAAGCAAATTGCCAGTAATTCACTTAAAATCTTGCGCATAAATTCTTCCAAAGCTGCCATCCTATTTCTGTTGGAATTAAAAGGGTCTTTCAATACCAGGAAAAGGCTAATATTGTAAGACACAATGTTATTATAAATTAAAGTTTTGTTTAAGCAATAGCAAACACTCAGTAGATTCCTAGTTTCTCAGCAGCTCAATTTCATCTCTAATGCAGTGCAAAATAACCATTCTTCTAAGTTAAAGGGCTCTCCAGATACATAGCCTTGTGTTGTGTATCTGGCATCTGGTCTGTATGATCCCACGAGTTCTGTAATCCAGTCTGGGTAGACTACCTTTGCTCTGTGAGGGAAATCCTGAATCTGTCTAGCCAACAACGCTGCAACTACTTTGATAGATTTTGGCATGAACTAAATAACGGCTGAATATTTTTTAGAACTATTTTTAATGGATAGAGAAGTTCCATCACTTTGGATTAGTTAAAAAAATTTTGGTGCACTCATTAAATAGTAGTTGATATTACAGACTTTTGTCCTTCAGTTATATTCTGAGATGCAGCCTCTGCTCACCGGGCAAGTAATCCACTCCCAGCCATCCTGGTGGCCATCTTCTAGGTTTGCTCCTGCCTGACAATGCCTCTTTTGCTGTGGCTGAGGAACTGTATCCAGCAGCCCATATGAGACCTGAAAAATGAAAGCAAAGGAGAATATTCAGTCTCCTGGATACAGTCATTCCAATATGCTGTTAGCCTTCACTGCTACCACTTCTGTTTAGACACTTATCGCCTCCAGAACTCCAGAATTTTCCCAGAGTCCAAAGGAAAGAATGTCCTTCTGTCAAAGGACCACCTTCTATTTCACCAGATATCGTTCTTTTCTTCTGGCAGATGGGTACAACAGTTACCTTTTCCACTCCTCAGGCACCTTCCCCAGCCTTCACAACCTTTCTATTACCATTGAGTAAAAGTATCCCAGATGTTACAGAGCAACAGAACTCTCATGAAAGCATGTGTCTGGCTGGCAGACGGGCGGCTCCATCTCCTGAAGGAGGGAATCTCTGACCTCCGTCACCCACCACTTCCTTCTGGAGCTCATGCTTGCAGAGTACTTTAAAAACCCTAGTCATAACGTTAAAATTTCTAATTTATTTTTTTTTAAAGCCTTGAGCTATGGGTTATAGCTGTTACTTTTTAAACTGAACTACAAAACCTACATTTGACCATGAGAAAATGAGTTGGATCAAAACTAAGAGCCCTTTGCAAATTCAAATCTGTGCGTGCAAGCTTCTTCTACTACTTGAGTAAAATAGTTAGCAACTGCTTCACAGATATTACTGTTATAATTTTGGTTGAAAAGTTTAAACTAATTCTTACTTCAATGATTACACGGTAAAAAAATACCAAAAAAAATCTCATTTCCCTGCTGTTTGCCAATGCCTATATGCTGTGCCTAATGTTTTTCCATGTGTTTCATTTTCAAGTCATATTGAGTCCATAATGACTAGCTATTCAGACTTCTCTCCTATCAGATTATTGTTACCTACAGCTTTTACTAAGAAACCTGTCAGGCTCATAATTTCAATGTACCACAGATTTTTATTTTATATTCTCCATAACTGGTGTTGAATGGCTTGACTTTAATGGTCTGTAGAATCAACTTGAATTCTCTTTTGCAGCACATTAGATCAGATACAAACACTTTATCTGCACAGGTTGTTCTAGTAAGATCTATGAGACTATTTATATTATTAAAGGAATTTACCCACAGATCCTGATAAAAAATGAAAAACATCTATTTGATCTCATGCATTGTACTAAGTCACACTCTACAAATGCATAATCTAATATAAATGGTGCCTATTAATTACTTAGGTTTATTTAATTTTTTCCCTTTTTTTCCCTAAGCTTTTTTTACAGCTATCCATGATTACAAAATCTCTTAGTAGATGCATTTCTGGTTTCCCCACTCAATGAATATATATTCAGTCACACTTTCTTAACCTTTGTAAACTTCAAGGATTATTCTTTATTTAAATTGCATGGTTTTCAAAATGTAAATTTTCTTCACCATGCATACATAGGGCCTTAAAAATGACTGCTTTAAAAAATAGTCCTTTTTTTCCTTCTGCATAAACAAATCTTTCTGAAAATGAATTTATCCCACAGATAATGACAAGATGTATTTTGTCTTAACTTTTTTTACATTTATTACTCTCTCAAAAAAAACTATAGCATAATACAAATATATTCAAACTGTAAGTAAGAGAATTTTCCTAAGAGAAATTATTTTTCTTGTCACCATGAGGAAGCAATTGCACTGGGAAAAAAAATAAGAAAAAGAAGGAAAAATAAAAAACCCCAAACAAACACAAATTTCAGAAAATTTAAGATATAACATATTACATTTCTTCTTGGTGACAATGTCTCAAAAATATTAAAACCATGTATAACCAAGTAAGTAGAGAGACTAAGAATTATTCTGAAAAAAGAAACTCTGATAGTTACAATTTTCCTGCTTCTTAGCCTTCTCAAGACACTTAGAGTCATATCATATTGAATACTTTGCAATCAATATATAATGAGTTCAATTATCTTTCAAAATTAAGATTGTTTCAAAGGCTGCTGAAATTTCCAGTGGTAGCCATAGTTGTCTATTTCACAGTATAATACATAACTAGAGCTTAGGTAGTCTTAGTTTCTTACTATTTTTCCTCATTTCTCGTTCAGTTTAATGCTTGGCCTTCAGATTGAGAATATAGTTCTAAGACTATTCCATTTATACAGATATCACCTCCAGAAAGGAAAGATATCACCTTCAGAAAGGAAATGTGTATTGGTTAAATATTACCTGAAAGATTGCATGACCCGTTAAACAGTTTATCAGCTAAATAGGTAAATCTGACCAGCTAAGAAATGGACTCTCAGTTTTAAGACTTTCCCATTCATTTTCATAACAGTCGCAGCTACTGCTAATTATTTGTCACATCCACAAGTATATCCAGACATTTATATGAACTCTAAACTGACTGTGCACACCATAAAGAGTGTGCTTCTTAGGCACTTTCCTGGAAATAGTTATTACCATTTTTGCATCTCATTATCATTCTGAACTGATGCATTTGGCCAAGAGTTGCCTTTAGCTTAATTTTCTTCAGATCTAAAGTACAGATTTGAAAAGGATAATAATGTAAAAATGTCAGTTCTTCCAGAACCGGATGGAATAAGGCTGCGCTTTGCCTTCAGTGATTTTAGTCTTTTGAGACTCTCAGAGACAAAAGACTCGCACAAAGACTACAGATAGTAACTGATCAAAGTCCCAAACACATTGTGTTCCCACAGACATAAGTATGTTCTGTGTTCCTACTTGCTCTAAGGATAATAAGCACAATAGGACTACTCATGCAGTTTCTTAGTGCTCTCTCATTGCATTAATCCTAACAGCATATTCCCTTTTTTTACAGGACTACTTTTCCTGCTCATTATTGTAACTTCCAAATTGAAATATGGGGCTTTTGGGTTTAGGGTTTATTTTTAATATACAATTTACTCAACCTCTAAATTCTGTTGAATTATGTCAATGGGCTTTGGATCACATCATTTGCTCCCAGTACCAACTAAATTTGGTATCATACACAGTACAGTGTTTTCCTAAAATATCCCTGTCCAATCAGCAGTAGTGAGATACAATGCCAGAAAAAAAGTACATTTTTAACTGAAGGGGTTTTGTTCCTTAGTCCATGAGATGGGCTTAAACAAATAAATAGAAAGAAGAACTTGCGCTAAAGAGCCTTTTCAATTTGCTTCAGTTTAGCTAAAGTAGCAGATGGCAGCTATCTCTGTTCTTCTCCCAGTCCTGCTCTCTGTATGGCTTCTCTCTGCCATTCAAAGGAACACCACACTCTATACAAATTATTTCAGAAAAAGGAATATTAAGGTGCTAGCTGAAAGAAGTGCTTTCATGAAAAGTAGGAAGCTGCTTTGAGTAGAAAAAAACAAGCTCATAGTTGACAGAACAGGACAGGGCAAGTGGCAGAGCAACGTGGGAACAAAATGCACCAGAATTTTAGTACCACCCTAAAGCACATACTAGTATTTCTGACTAAGCCTAAACTAAAATAATATAAAATAAATAACTGATGCAAACATTTCTGAGTCTTTTACCACATTAAGTGCAATTGTTCACCTCACAAAATGTTTTGAAAAAAATAAAATTCAGCTTCTTCCTTTCTCAGTATCAGTTGTATATTGTTTGTGAATGTTCATTTGATAATAAAAATCAGTTCCATGTGTTTCTTCAGTTCTCTTTAATTAGCATCATAAAGCCAAATTCATGGCATTTCTTTCAAAGAAATTGTAAAATTCTGATATGAGTATGTAGAGGCTTAAAATACTAATTCCTCAGAATTTAAGTAAAAGCAGATACCCTGTAATTCTAATTTATTTCAAGTATTACAGAGCTTTTTACATAGATAGTTACATAATTTTTCAATATACTACAGTATTTTTTCTGCCTATTTTTTCCACTATAAAACAATTAAAGACTGTATTTCCTATTGTTGCTTCACTTACTAACATTTTGCTTCTGGCATATTTGAGGTTTTAAACATCATCCAGATTCCACTTTGCTGGGTGTTGTACATGTGCAGTAAAAAGACATCCTGAACTACCATGCTTACACTAAACACAGGAAAAAGCCAAGAGAAGAATGGGAAATGATTACTTTTAAGTTTCAAAATAATATGGATAATTGCAAATTATACAATAGGATTTTGTCTTGTTTTGAATTTTTCTAATTTTGAAACAATAATGCTTTAAAAGGGACTTTTTTCTTTCCATATTCACTTTCACTTTTCCATTAGAAAGCTACAAAACAAGTTTAATAAAAATTAAATTAGAGAACAAAACTAAAACACTTCCTAATTCCTTCCCTTTTTGCTCAGTGAAAAATAAAAAGTTGCAACTCAAAGAAAACCCAAAGACAGGAGAAGCATGAGAAATGGAAGGTAAAAGCGGGGTTTTTCATTTCCAGAAGTTAAAAAAGAGAAAAACATGGAAAGAACACTTAAAATCTTCAGTTTGTCTCTACTTACTTTTTCCCACAAATGTAGTGTCTGATCTAAGACAAAGAAAAATAACCATGAAACAGAAGGAATCAATAGCAAGACAAAGAAGGCCTGAAATTAAAAAAAAAAAAAAGGAAGTTATGCTTTTAAAACTAACTACATACATTTCTCTGCTTCAAAAATATTTTTATTTTACCATCTGAAGCAAAAAACAATTTAAGATAAAAGTGTTGACTGGAATAGCTTTATGTGTTTTACCTTTCTTATTAAATTTATACAGCTCATCCAAAACCATTTGTCTTTTTGGCTGATCAGGACACACATATGTGACAGAACAAATAGAACTGCTTTACCCACGCTTTGTTTTTTTTAGGTAAGTAAGTTGTTTAAGAAAAACAAGCATATCTTATCAGTACTTGAAACCACAGCTTTATCCATAAAGGAAATTCATCATTTTTTTAACCCAAGCAATTAGCCAAACCTGAGATTTTATAACTTGGAGGGATTTTTCTATTAGGTAAACACAATATTTTTGCAATAAAATATTCTTTCTTTCTAAATTATGTAAATAATACCCCTTTTCTCTAAATATCAAGAAATTAACCACTGCTGCTTCAAATCTCAAATGTCATTTTCACTAGAGCTCTATTCTCTCATAGCTAAGCAATGGGTCACAAGGTAAATAAGTGCTGATGCGTCTGTCTTTGGGTCTTCCTTGATGTCTTCCTTATGTTGGTACTTTTTCTAGTTTGTCATACTTACAGTTGGAGCAAATATTGGCACAGTTCCCCATTTGAATTTCTATCTGAAGAAAAACCCTTCCAACAACAGAATTTACTTCCACCTCTGGCAGCTGGTCTGTGTTTTGAATGCTGGCTGCTCCTATTTTTCAGTTACCTATTCCACTAACCAAAATATTTACTGTTCATATTTATCTAGAAGATATGGCGAAAGTTATGTCCATAAGCTTCAGAAACATTTCTATTGATCATGGGGGCAAACATTCAGTTTCCCACATTTCAGTGTATGGTTTTGCAGCATGGCCTGAACTGAACATCTTTCTCTAAGGAGAAACTTTTGCTTTTCTCTTTCATTTGCACTATCTTCCACAGCTTACTTAGAACAAATTCGGGTGTTAATCTGATCACTAGATAAACTGATTCACCTCATAAAAATGGCAAAAAAAAATCCCAAATTTGCACAAAAGAAGAAATAACAGAGGCTGCAAGACGTGGATTGGCCAGGTTAAAGAACTGAATCTGCTGCAATCACACAAAATGCTAAAGCCGGCACAAGGCAAGAGTAAATAATGCAACTGACGGCAGGGACAAGTAGAAAAAGGAACTAAACAAAAGATGAATCAAATGAGCTGTTAAAAAGGGAAAGATTGAGTGGTTTTGTCCATGTCTGTTTTTGTTGTTTTGGTTCTTCTTTTTTGTTTTTTCTTCCTGCTACAGCTAGCTGGTAATTTGGCACAAATGAAATCCATACAAATTAAACTGAGCAAGCATTGTCAACTCATATTTAGTTTTGAAGTCTGTTGCCTCTACACCAGACTTAAGAAGGGCCTGTATGTGCTTTTTCCAACTATACAGGCTATTCTAAGAAAAGATATTATGTTTATCTACAAGGCATGTCTTTTGTCAGTACAACTGACTGGTTTGGTGACTATGACAGGACTCCTAGGGCTATGCCAGTGTATAGACATGATATTAAAATCGTTAATTTTTGTTGATGCTGTCAGAATTTCAACTGAAGGCGTTAATAAAGACAGTGGTAGCTATGTCCTCTTTATTAGAGACAAAGCCTAAATGTCAGATTTTTTAGGATAAGGGACAGTGACATCTTGCAGAGGCTAATCAGCGCTGCTTAGGACTCCTATGAAATTATGCATGTTACACTGCCAGTGTGTTAGAGAGCTCCAGGCTGATTGCTGGTCATTAAAGTTTCTGAAAACAAGCTTCAATCCTATCTGAAGTGCAGAAGAGGACATCTGGGAGTGACTGAGAAAAAACAGGTGTAAAAATGTTGAAGGCACAACTGAGGTATGGGGTACCCAGAGAGGAAACTATGATGAAAGGTTTGTCCAACAACAGCAAAAGTCTTGGTTACCTGACAAGACCTGACAGTTGGGCTCTCCACAGGGAAATTGTTGATGCTTTTCTATGGGAGTATGTATGAACAGCTAGGTCTTGGTGTTGGGTAAAAGAAACTGAGGGGTCTGCTCTCATTGACAGGGAAATAAGCTTCACTGTAGGAGAGAAGTAACAGTCTCAAGTCATCCCTAAAACGAACTATTTTAACAATTTATTCAACTTATTATGTTGCCAAATTTATTTGATATATATTCTGTTCAGCAAAGGTCATGAAGCAGAGTAGCAGTGATGAATCTCATTGCTCTCCCACTATGACATAAGGCCAAAAAAGTTCCAAATTCCTCACTATGGGAATTCCAAAGGTCATACTTGGAAATTCATGTTTCGGAAATATTCATAAATGGGTTCTGAAAGCATCACAGAGACAACAAGGTGAGCAGAAGGAAGCCTCAAGGTTGCTGATTTGTGACAAGAAGCAAAAAAGTCTTCTATGAGCCAAAGTGAGTCAAAGAAACAAAATGTTGCCAGATTTTGCCAAATGTTCACTTTCATGAAGGTTGATTTGATAAAAAAAATCAGTTCCATGTGGTTCTGTAGGTCTCTTTAGTCAGCATCACAAAGTCAAATTTATGGTATTGCCTTCAAACCAGGTGTAAAATTCTGATATGGATACGTAGCAGCTCAAAATACTAACTTTTGCCAGATTTTGCCAAAATGCTGCTGCATGAATTTTCCACGTGTAAAAAACTTTGCTTCATTTGATTGGGTGAATTCTATCCATGCTATTTCAAAACTGCAAAGCTCATCACTATGGTCTCAGAATTGCATTATTAGCTCTTAGTTGAGCTGGGGCCAGTGTTAGCAGAAATTGAACTTCTTAAGCTTATGAGATAGCATTTTGGGTGGCAGTTATATCATCTTTCTGCTTGCCAAAGCAGTATTGTTTGTTATTATATGACTACTACTTATTTGCCAAACCTACTTTTAAAAATACCAAGTATTTGAGCTTTCACTGCTTCCCTTGAGAGACTGTTCCACAGTCTAATACGGTTGTCAAGAAGTAAAAGACTAATTCTGAGTATTTTCAGTTTCAGGATGACTCTTTTGTACAGTTTTTCCTACATTCATACTCAAGCCTACATCTGATATTTTTTATCCTGAAAATTTGTTTCAGAGTTTTGCTGTACTCACATTGCAAGTCTTAAATAATACATGACTAACCCACATGAGGGACCAACTGGAAGTACTAAAGCTGAAACTGCTGACTGTTTCTAAATATTGTATAATCTTGAGAGAATGAGAGGAAACACATTTTCTTTCAAAGACCTCTGCAGAGGGAGACTTTTTAGTATATGTCAGATTACATCTCTGACATCCCTCTGGGTGAGCCACAACACTGTTTAACTTCCTCCCAAAGCCATATGTAGTTTGATCTGGATGTTTACTTTTTCTATCAAACTGTGTGCAGGTTTTTGCATAAATTTCACTATAGTGCCTTTTTCCGTGTATTATATTTAATATATGTTGAGAGTTCCTTGGAAATGAAGTCCAGTCTACTTGAATGAATTGCTATTTGATATTTTATTTCTCTCAATCTGAAAATAATCAAAATTTTATACATATAGTCAACAAGTTCATCCATAAATCACCCTTTCAATCACCCTTTAGACAGATGAAATACACAGAAAAAAAAATATTGGTTTTGATCTGTTTTAAATAAATCTGTTCATTCATTCTGTGCTTAGCTATTTTACCGTTTACAACTTGTCATCACCATTACTGCCTATTCATGATCTGCTATTGTCTTAAGACTTCATTGCTTTAATAGAATTGTGTTTTTTAGCACACGTATTTTAAAAGCAAGCAAATTATTCTGTCATATGATCCTTTCAGCAAGTCAGAAGAAGGTCATTATAAAGGGGTTGATTTGTACCATCTAATTTATGTTTTGCCTTAACAGTTCACAATTATGAAAATCTGAAAATATAATCAAAATAGAAGGCTATATGAAACACAGTACTGAATAAGTGCTGTATCACTGCCAGCTTTTTGAAACCTTATTAGCATGGATAAGAACTAATATCTACAAATGGATTGCATTCCAGTTGATCAGAACCAAGTTTTGGTTCATTGAAGTCTATAAATAAGTATCTGCCATGAAGTTCAGTTTTGGGTTATCCAGAAAGAGCCAATTCAGCCTCAGAGGATGCAAGGAGATCTATCAGCCAGTTAGCAGCTGATTCTGCTCATTGTTGGTTCGATGAAGTCAGTAAGTGAGGTTTTTGGTCCCTTTCTTGAAAGGTTCACAGTTAAACTGCCCCTTGCTGAAAAACGATTTATCTTTCCTGTGGGTAGTGGGAGATCTGTTCTCATACTTCAATTCATCAAATTAAGTGCATTTTTAAATACCTGAAATGTTAATATTACATTAACCCTTTCAAAGACTTCTATCTGTTCTAAATACAGAGAAGATTGTCTTCTTTTTTTGTGACTAAGCTGAACTCTCACCTTCCCAAATCTGTGGGTTTGGACTTATATCTCATTACTAAATTTAACTGGAAAAACTCTAAAATATTCCCATAAAATAATCTGTCCGTGTACACTGTGAACAATGATAATTTAAACTCTTGCCAGCAACTAATACTAACTAATACTAATATTAACCAGCTCCTCAGGAATTGCATTAAGCCTGAGGTTAACAGATATCACCAAAGCCAATTTGAGTAAAGTAATTTAACAGACAACAGATTATATGCACAGATGGAATTTCCCAATTGTATCACTTTGGGGATAGAGCTAGTATTATAAAAAAAAAAAAAATTATACCGTTTCATAGGTGTTTTCCATAAGAACTACTCTAAAATACACTGGAACTGACAAGAGTTTTGTTTAAATATATTTAATCAATGCTTTTTGACCTGGAGAGGAGTGAAAGGTAGAAAACCTTTCCAAATAAATCAGCATTTTATCCAACTTAATTTATAACTTTACTTTTGGAGAGTAATATGCCTAAGCTACAGATAAGCAGAGAAAACATACTGATTCTGTTGCCTTCTTTAATAACTTTTTCAATCAACTTGTTAACTCTTGCCTCACACACCAACAAGCCATTACACTTAAACTCCTAGCAGGTAAGTAAAATTAACATCAAAAACTGCATTGTTTAAATATAACTGTAGAAAAAGTATTTTCAAAATAAAACCCCATATTTTATTCTAGTTATATAAGTAGATATACAGCAAAATATATCATTCTCATTGACTTTCATCACTCTTGTTATGTAAGGGTGTGAATGTAAATATGAAACGGGCATTTGTATCTTCAAAGCCAAAATATAAAGGGCATAAATATCTGTATCCTTATTTAAACAAATATAATTGTTTTCATGAGGTAACAACAGAAGAACAGGGTCCCAATGTACATCTATTCAATAAATACAAAAGAAAACAGAAGCAAAGATAAGAGCCCTTCTCGTAACTTCCCCATTCAGAGTATTAACAGTTCTGTCAAGAACAGTGTTTGTTTGTTTGTTTATAAAATCACACCTATAAAGCAAGGACATTGAATATAACGTTACAATATCTCCTAACAGAAAGACAAACACATCCTTCCTTGCTTACATGTTCCCAAAAACGTACAATCTAAGGCTTGCACACTATATACTCTGTGCTTGACCCTAAGCTTCACATCGGATGTTACAGAGATCACGGTTGGAACCAAATCCAAGCCATAGTTGAGGTTTACCTTTGGAACAGACTAATAATTCATCTGCAACAGTTGGGTTTGTTGTTTCTTTTCAAAACATTAACACACTCCAATTTGCAATTGTAATATTTAAAGAACATACCAAACCATGGGAAAACCATTATCATCAGCCATCTATGGGCAGAAGTAGATTATTCATAACTTGAGTGACTGCTGTTGCTGGTGTTTCAGATAAGGTTATATTAATGTACCTGAATCAATCTTAAAATTCTGCTATAGAGTAGTATTTTCCCTCTAGCTGAAATATTAAGACTACTTTACATTCTAAGTTATGCAATTATTCTTTAAGCATCCTGAAAACTTTACTATACAATCCTGTGAATTATGGAGTTTACTTTTTTACATCTTTCCCTACTCTTACAGCAGGGCAAGTCAGTGACAGAATACATTGAGCCTGATTTGCAACTGAATTTCCCAGGTTTATGACAAATAGGTCTTCACTGAAACCAACAAGATCCAATTGCAACTCAAAATTGTACTTTGCTGGTACAGTGCTATTCAGAATAGGGAGGTATAGGCAGTAAATTACCCATTTTGAGTTATGCTCACCTATGAGGGGAAACAAGATGGGTATGCTCGCAGACCAGAAAGCCAACGGTATCCTGGGCTGCATCAAAAGGAGCATGACCAGCAGGTCGAAGGAGGTGATTCTGCCCCTCTGCTCTCATGAGACCTCACTTGGAGTACTGTGTGCAGTTCTGGTGTCCTCAACATAAAAAAGGACACGGAACTGTTGGAACAAGTCCCAGGGAGGAGGGCCACAAGGATGATCAGGGGACTGGAGCACCTCCTGTATGAAAACAGGCTGAGAAAGTTGGAGCTGTTCAGC
>WYDI02031038.1:0-80098 GCA_009867235.2 Psittacus erithacus | reverse complement strand
CAGCCACAGCGCAGCTCCCAGAGCGGGCCCCGGCCCTGAGGCGCGCGCTCCCCATCCCGCCCGCTCCCCGCTCGCGCTGCCGGCGCCAACCGCCGCGCCGCGCCCTGCCTGCCGCGCCACGCGCCGTTCCCGCGCTTCCTGGGGCGGGTTTTCCCCGCTCAGGGCGGGGCCGTCCCTCCTGGCACCGCCCCCTGTGAGTCCCTGCGCGCCTCAGCGCTGCCGCCGGCTCCTGGGCAAGTCCCGGCCCGGGCCCGGGGCTTCTTCCGTGGCTCCCGCTGCTCCGAGCTCGGGCTCCTGGAGGCGGGGTTTCCCCTGGCTCCGTGCTGAAGGCTCCTCTCTGGAGCGGCTCACCTCGGACACTTCTTACAGATGGGCTTTGCACTGTTCCTTTCCATTTTGCAGCCCAAGAATACAAGTCAGGGTACTGGTGCATGACAACACAGGTGACATGATTGATGTCTGTGGCTGCCTGGCAGCTGGGTAACCAGCACTGAGACAAGTGGTGGCCAGCAGAGCATCGCTTGTGTGAAGAGTAGCCAGTGATGCACCCAAGCTTAGAAGACTCAGCGGATAGGGAGAAAGGGGACATCATCTGCCTCCCAGCATACTGAGGACATGAAGTTCTGTAATGCTTTCTATCGTATGTTAATAAGACCATTTCAGTTTTGTTTTCACTTGAAAAGTTTGATATTTGTGGAGGCATGCAGTTAAAACAATTCTCACTCATGTAGGTAACACAGGGCACTGCTTTCTCATGGGTATGGAGACACAGAGACCCATTTCTAGATATTCCTTACTTAATTCCAGCCTTTTCTTTTTTCTTGCATTGTTTTCAATTAATTGCAGAAATTAATCACTCCTGCTAGTAGGCATAACAAGCTGGATTCAGATCCAGAATTACTCTCTGATGAGAGTTTCCCTGTTACTACATGATTGACAGCAAGATGAATTCTTGTCCTTGTTTGCCAGTGTTTTTCACATTGTGCAAAAGATACTCAAAGCCAGAACACAATTCTCTTACACAGCCACAGGAAAATGACAAACACGCAGTATAAAGCAAGCTACAAATGAGGAATCTGGCCCCAAATGCTGCAATCTTGCATAGTCTAGAAAAGCTTTCCAGGCAGAAAGCAGGGACACAGGTCAGACCGATTTCTGCAGCAGTCACACAAAGGCCAGCTGAGGTCAGGTCATCTGCAATAAGTAGATATTTCCATGCTGGAGTACTGGGTAATGTGGTCCTGGCACATCTCTGTTCCAAATACATGGCCAATATTTGCTATTACAAGTCATTTATTAAAGCTTGGCTAATCGTAATAGCGAATTTGTACGCATGTGAAGATCTCTGTGTTTTGCCAGAAGTAGCTCATCCATGAAAAATATTACATAAACTTTCTGAATGTATATCAAAATAAATATTACAAGTTACAGAAATATGTGAAAATGACTCCCATTAAAGTTCAGGATTTGTTTAGGATTACTCTGATGGTTATAAAAGTGTCTCCTCTCATATCCTTCAATTGCAGGAACAGCTTTGCCTTGGTCATTTTCTCCCCCTAAAGACATGTCAGATTATTATATCCAGCAGAACTCCTAAAGGCACAGATAAAGTCTAGACACCTGCACTTGTCCAGACCAAGTACATTGCTGGGCTGGATCCCCCCGGGTCAGAAAAATCTTCTGTGCCAATTTTCCAATGCTGATTGATGCTGCCCCTCCATGCTACACAGAGGTGAGCCTTCGAGCCACCATCTGCAGCGGTCACTGGTACATCTGCGAGTCATGCCAGCACTCCAAAGGCAGGTGTTGACACTCTTCACCGGGCATGATGACAGCAGGACTTGAACTTCCACTGTATGTGGCAAAGAGGGATGAAGTCACATATTTGTTTCACTTGGTGCCTGTCAACCTACCCGTGCTACAGTTCTGGCTATACTCATTTCACAGCACGATAGTGACTGCACTATCATGACATGCTTATGGTGCTTATGGTCCTTCTTAGATCTGGCTCTTAGTCTGCAGCATGGACATGGCAGGGCTTCATCTCACAGACTGGAACACCTGCATTCAGCTGTGAGCTGAGTTGCACCCATAAAGCCTGACACAAACTTCTCCATGTTCTCAGCAGAATGTCCTTTGACTTCAAGGGGTTTGGGAGTTGGCCCTGAGACTGATGAAAATGCGGTGATATTCACAGGCTGAAACCTCGTATACTACAGTTACTCATAGCTCACTTAAAGTCAATGGAAAAGTGTTTGAAAATGTGTGTAAATCCGAAGTCTGCCCTGACAAGAATAATTTGCTCAGCTCTAGTCAATCTTTCAGAGGAAGTGATGGAGAGATAAGAGGGAGCTGAAAGATAGGAGATGAAAATGATGACAGAGGTAACCCAAAAGCAATGGGAAACACTGCAACTGTGTAACTCAATGAAACAGAAAAGTTACACTTTTGAGGATAATGTTAAAATGAAAAACAGGAGTTTTTATATCACATTATCTCTGGCACTTACTGCCTTGTAATTTCACTGAAGCCAAGCAGGCTTTCACGAGGGCTTAGATATGGATGAACAAGATCCATATGAAGACATATTAGAATGGGAAAAGAAAAAAAATTAAAAAAAATCATGATAAATTGTCATAAGAGAGCTCAAATTGTTCCATAGCTGTCTATTACAGGACTTTTTGTACTTCCCACAAAACACCTACTTCATTTGGCATGCAGGCACTTTCATGCTGCCCCTGTGGCAACTTTCTTGGAAAGAAGAGAGTGCAGAAGGGAGTGAAGAGACCTTCCCCCAACTGATGCAGAACCAGCCAAGCAGCCTTTGTTTACAAAGCTCAAATAACCCACCCAAGCTCATGTATCAAACCAACTTAAAACCTGGGGCTCCAGATCCCTATCTGCTGCTGTGCTCTCTAGCCAACACCGCCTGTTTCCTGCCCTGCAAGCGCAGCTCATAAAAATATGGGTGGGTTTGTGTGGGGCTCTTTCTCTATGAATGCTATCAGACATGGCACTTCTCTCTCCTGGCCCTCTTCAGACAGCACATTAAATACTCCTCCGTATGACCAGCCGTGTATTTTGGGTGCCTCCCGCCCCTGCCCTGACCTGTGCTCACCACACGCGAAGGAGCACAGCCAGAACCCAGCCCTCCGCCGCAGCACTGCAGCCCGCTGCTAGGCCCCGAATGCGCTCGTCTGCCGGGGCCGGGGCGAAAGGGGCCCCAGGTGCGAGAAGGCGGCCATGGTGCAGGAAGCGCCCGTCTCAAAGGCAGAGGGAGCGCTGCCACCTGCCGACCGCCGCTGCGTGGAGCTGGGCTCCGCCACTAGGCGAGCGGGGGGGGCCAGGGGTGACCGGAGGCCCAGCTGATCGCGGTGCTGCAGCGCTGGAAGCCTCCGTGGCGTGCTGAGCCGGGCTGGTCAGGGCGGGGGGTCAGGTGCCTCCGCAGCTGGTTACCCATAGCCGTGGCTGGGTGCCCTGCTCGCTCCAGGAGATGCAAAACATAATCGTATCTTAGAATCATAGAATACCAGGTTGGAAGGGACCTCAAGGACCATCTGGTCCAACCTTTCTTGGCAAAGACACATGGCCCAGCACCCTGTCCTGCTGAATCTTAAGTGTCCAACGCTGGGGAATCCGCCACTTTCCTGGGGAGATTATTCCAGTGGCTGATTGATCTGAATGTGAAAAATTTTCTGTCGTGGCTGGCTGGAATCTCTGTAGCAGTAACTTGCACCCGTTACCTCTCATCTTTTCCGGTGAATCCTTATATAAATGGAGTCTCCATATTTTTTAATTAGCCACCCTTTAAATTCTGAAACATGGTGATAAGGTCCTCCCTGGGCCTTCTCTTCTCAAGGCTGAACACACCCAGCTCTCTCAGCCTTTCCTCTTATGACAGGCTTCCCAGGGAACGCAAGAGAACCAACCCTCCCAGTTTCCCTATAAAACATAGATCTTCTTTAACACTGCTCCTCCCACAGCATGAACAGGATAGCACTATTGCTGGGGTCAGCGTGCTGGCACCGCTCGCAAACTCACCCCCGCAAAAGAGACCCCTGGCCAAACTTGAGTTGAACAGAAAAGGCTTTCCTGCCCTCCAGAGACACTATCACTTAGCAAAGAAATGGGGAAAGAGGGATGATATCCAGGTGAGAGTGAAGCAATGTGAAGAAATCATAGAATCATCAAATCATTTACATTGGAAAAGGCCTTTAAGATTATCAAGTCCAACTGTTAACCTAACACCGCCAAGTCCACCGCTAAAGTCTTGGTGACACAACCACTTCCCTGTTCCAGTGCTTGACAAGCATTTAAGTGGTGAAATCCTTCCTAATAGCCAACCCAAACCTCATTTCCTATCTCTGTTTCTTTCACTGGGTCATGCCATCTTCCTGCCCCATCTGTCATAATCATCATAGAATGGCTTGGATTGGAAGGGACCTTCAAGGTTATCTAGTTCCAGCCCCGCTACCACAGGTAGGGACATCTTCCAACAGACCCAGTTGCTCAAAGCTGCATCCACCCTGGACTTGAACGCTGCCAGGGATGGGGCAGTGGTGACAAACGGACTGAAGTGTATTGCTCTGCAAAAACCAGCCAAAGTCCTTAACCATGGGGCAGAGGACCTGGATGAGGACACTCCATGCCACCTCTGTTCCTTCCATGGCTTGTGCCCGTCACTCCTGGGTGCCTTCCTGCATCTTCTGAGAGCAATGAGTCATCTGAAAATCGCCAAGCAGAATGTGAAGAGGACAACCCCTAATATGGGGGAAACGTGGTGGCATTCACAAAATGAGAAATCAGCCTGGGCAGTGCTGAGGTGCTGTGAAAGCAGGAGTCAGGCCTGCCTCCCTACAGTGCCTGATGCTAGCTTAGAGACCACAAAGTTTCCTAATGCAGGTACGGGGATGATGAGACTATTTTCCAGCCTCTGACAGCTTAAGGCACACAGATTTCACAGCAGCAGACACATCTGGCAGCCATCAGCTCTAGACTATTTTTAATGATTAGCAAAATTTTCATAAATATTTGCTGACTCCAAGAGTTAGGGAGTGTAAAAAAAGGCGAGTTATTGCAGAATTTGGGTTAATTTGCAAGATTTAGCATTGCTACAATATAAATAGAGAAGTAGTGTTTTTTAAAGAGGAAGGAAAGCATATGAAGTATTTTAGGGCAGCGTTTAAACAACTTTAAATAGAATAATTTCCATGTCTAGGACTTTCACTCTATAGGCCCACAAGACAGAAATATTTTTGCTGATATATATTGGATCAGCAGGCACTACGTTGTCTTTTAGTTCTAAAATAGATTAACTCAAGTTAGAGATTTGCAAGGGCTTTTAAAAGAAGGCATTAGCAGTGTTTGGTTTTGTAAATGTTTTCATATAGAAGTGATGCACAAGCATCCTTGCAGAACCAATTCCCAAACCCAGACTGCCTGGATGGTGAGCTCACCTATGCAGAAAATCTCAATACACTGCTCCCACAAGATCCAGCATGAAAACCACCAGAGAGCCTTGCATCCTCCCAGTGCCAGCTCATCCCCACCTCAATCCCAAACAAAAATCTTAATGGGAAACATATGATTTTCACTTGGTCCTAAATAGAAGTAAATAATTTCTGCTCAAATTATGAAAAAAAAACCCCAACACCAAACCTGACCACATTCCCCCAAATCCCAGGAAATGTCAGTATGAAGGATTCAGCAAGGTAAGGTTTTTACAAACTTACACAGATTTAAGAGCCGCTTCTAAACTCAGCTGCTAATGACAGACTTAGAGACCCTTAAACCAAAATAGTTACAATATATATTAATAGTGAAAAAAGCTTGAGAAAACTGCAAGTGTCTGAGGACTCTTTTCATTGGAAACCACCCTGAGCAAGGTGCCAGTGGCTAGTAAGTGGTTTGTGTACGACTTTGAGATATAAGTACCAGGCTTGTAGAAGACAGGACCAGTGGTTTCTGCTTCAAGGAAATTACATTGTACACTGATGATCATTTTTATAGGTCTTGTTGTTGCTATTGAAACATGAAAGCGCTTATCTTTATGTATTTTCCTCTATCTGTATCAAGTAGTTGTAAACTTTGTTTGATTTTCCAGATCCTTTTCAGTCAAATGTTATTTAATAAGGACTGCAGTGTATACAGAGCAGAGCAGAGCAGCCAAAGGGCAATTTTAATTTGCAGGCTGAAGGAAGCTGTATTACAGCCAGGCAGGGAGGAAGTTCCTGGCCATCTTTTCATAAACTAATAAAGTTTTTTTTGAGAGAAGGCAGCTAGTCTCCTCCTTACTGCGTGATTTCTCTTCACCTGGAACACAAACCCACTGCCAACAAAAGCAAAGCTGGTTGCAGAAAATGGCTCTGTTCAACCTTCATGGTCCTGTCTGTAGATGAAGGGGGGAGATAGCAGGGTATGTTGCATGTATGTTTAAGTCCTTGCATTGTTGTCAAGGAAGTGATTTGAGCTTCTGGGAAATTCATAGTTCCTCTTTAATATGTCAATAGGTTAGCAGTGTTGTACAGACTGTATCTGGCTGTGCAAGCAAGTGATGTTTATGTGACTGGATGGTGATAGTAACTGAATGGGATAAGTTCTGATTCCTTCTGGGCATATTATCTTTCCATCTGAGCCATAAGCACAGGTATTGACATCATTTATCCTTACTGGCGTGCTTTCGTTACAGAACACACATTCATTCAGCAAATTCTGTTTATAGGAGCATGTAGGTCTTCTATGTTTGTTCAAAACCCACCACAGACTACTTTTCCTTCATCGCAAATTCTGAGTTTGAGAACAAGCACTCCGTTTAATATCCTCTCATTGCTAAATGCTGGAGAAGTCTTTGAAAACTCGGAAGTCTCAAAATGATGCAATATTTTTCCTTTTGTTCTGTGCCTGTAGCAGGGTTTTGATGGGGGGCCTCCAGGAAGGGTCCCTGGGTTCTGTCCACCCTCCTGAACCCCACACATGGAGTGAATGGCCCACAGTGCACATCGTGGCCCCCCTGGAGGACGGGTGCAGAGCAGGGACCACGGTGTGAGCCATTAGTGAGAGAGGTCAGACTGAATTCCTATGCCATTTTTTAGCATTTTTTCCATGCTCTCCTAGGGCATTTGATCTAAAAATTGCTGTATCACAGCACAAGTACTGCAACCCTGTGAGATACCTGCACAACTCGGGCATTCTGCAAACACAAGGAGTAATTGAGCTAGTTTTCACTGCCAGGAGGGGAAGAGCCAGGGACAGCCCAGTGGTCTTCTTACCAACAAGATCTGAATCAATACTCAGGGAGGACTAGGAAAACTGATTTTTTCTGACCACAAATTCTCCATAAGCAGCTATTTGATGGGGGAAGGCTATTCTCTCGTATCTTGGGGTTATTTGCCAAATGGTGGAGGAGGGATTCTGAATACTTTTTAGTCTGTAGGGGTTTTTTCTTGTGTATTTCAGAATGACTACACCGTGTCCAAGCTTTTGATGTCCTGGGGTAAAACAGTGACAGTCAACATTTATGTTTTGAGAGATTTCGGAAAGAGATTTCAGTGGTAAATGGGTTGTGGGTTTTCCTTGTGAAGCTACCTTCTTACAACCCTTCTGCACTGCTGGCTTGAAATGCACTGGAAATCCCCTGCACTGAGTGGGCATTTTTTGGCCATGAGCACACATTCTAAAATGCTACTTTGAAGTGATGGCACAAACTAAGAGCACTGCCAAGGACCTTGTTTTAAAATTCTGACCAAGTTTAAAACATGAATAAATAAAAGCAGATCATCTCTAGCAACAGTGAATGGGGTTTTTATTTTTCAGTTCTGTATCTCTTTGTAGCTCTCTTTGAGGTTACTTCCCTCAGTTTATTTATTTTTATCCCAGCTTTTGTGCTTTTGTCCCTTGCCTTCCACCAGGAGTGACCTCACTGGAAAGTCCAAGAAAACCTCAACAGAAAGTCTGCAAATTCTCCCAAGGCAAGAAAAACCCCATTACTTCCCTTCTGGTTATAAAATGTGGTTCCATAAATGTCCTTTCCAGTGCTGATACTGTTAGGAAATAACAGCAGCTCCAGCTCTGGGGTAAGGAGCCATTAAAATTCCTCCAAGTTTCAGCCGTTAAACAAAATGTTTGTATTTCACACACTCTGCGTTTAATACGCACCATTTATTGCGTTACTTTACCAACTTTGTCCCCATACAGAAAAACACACACTTTCCTTTTAAAAAGTCACTAAACAAACCTAATAAATGTAAAACCTCTCTTACTCAGGTGTTTTTACAGGCATGTCTGTGCAATTCCAGCTAATGTCACCAGAAACTGTGTGACATTCTGGTGTCAGAGAAAGAATTTTGGTAGAACCAGAAAATCCTTAGGTAGCATGCGAAGCCTGCTCAGGGCAAAGTGTATTGCAACAAGAGCTGTGGATTGCAGAGGAGAAAGCCAGGCCACTGCTGCTGAAGTCTGGGTCAGATTTAAGGTTGGAGAAGGTGGGAGCTTCCTGAGGTGTGGTGGGTAAGGGGGAAGGCAGAGACGCTGGCAAACAGGCTGGATGGAGACTGGAGCCATGGAAAGCAGGCAAAAGCAGGGCAGTCCAACACGCTGCAGAAAGGCCAGCCTTGACCTCTTCAGCCAGGTCTCCAAGGCCATTGATATGAAGCCTGTGAAGTCCTGGCGGACCCCACACACCAGAAACATGCTGCCTTTGGTGTCATCTCAGCTTGTAAGAGCAGATACCTGCCTCCTCCTGTGCTATGCAGAGAGGGAAATAACTGGGACTGAGTCACCCCTGGTGAAAATCTGGGTAGTGTTATTACAGGGGAAAAGTCATATGGATGAAAGTGAAACCAGGAACCAAAGTGAGAAGTAGAAATGCTGCGTATCAGCAGAGGTGCAGAGACAAGAAAGTGCCAGTGGCATTTTCACAGCAGTGTGGTGATTGGGCAGCTTGGATGTGCCTAGTGTGGATGTGCCAGCGTGCTACCCAGCCAACCACTACGAGCAAGTGCCTACAGCTGCGCTTGTGTACCCAATGGGGAAATAGAAGGAGGAAGAGACTGGAATGGAAAATTAGTGGAATTAAAAGAAAATGGAATTGGACTCTAAAATGGGAAAGAAAGCAAGCCACAGGTGTCAAGGTGTCCTTCCACGGTACACTGAAGCTGCAGGGTTGGGACTGGAGGCTCAGCAGCACTGCAGCAGAAAGCTCTCCAGTTCCTCGTTCCAGCATGTTCACTGCCAAATTTATTCAGTTTTATTGTGAGATCATTTTAAGCTCAGATCTAGTCCCAGGCAAGAGTGAGATGGAGACATACTCTCCATGGGGATGAGAGCAAGTGCCTGGTGCAGGGCAAAGAACTCCTTGTTCCAGCTTTGCAGCCTGGATCTTCTTGCATGACTCTACCTGTGCAAACCAAACCAGGCGAGGTGGCAGCCTGTGGCTGCTGCACAGCTGAGTGGAAGGACAGTGCCAATGAGATAGGGGTGCCATTGGGTTGGGATTTTCTTTCATATATGTTTTATTTTTCATCTTGTGAATCTGATCCTCCTGCTCCTACTGCACAAATAACTTTGTCATCTTTTAGAGGTTTTCTATTTAAGAAAACTCAGCTATAAATTTATATTACTGGTGAATTGACAAGTGCTTGCTATTTTCTAATGAAAAGCTTAATGAGTTTATTTTTGCCTAGAAGACATTGACATGCTGTATAGTTCATGTTTCTCCTCTGGGTCGCATTAATTCTTGCACCTGATTCCTTTCAAGGTTTGTTCTGTATTTTTGGGGCAGTAAAGCTGTTAATAAAATGCTTGTAACACCAAGTTACTGGGACATTTATATTCCTAATTTAGCCTGTGAAAGGGCGATCACACTATGCTTGGGGATTTAAGCTGAGTGTCACTGAAATCCTGTCCCTGTGTAGGTGAACACTGGTTAGTGTTCCCTGGGGTAACTGATGGTTGCCAGCAGAACAGAGTGACAAGGTGGCAGGCACTGTGCCCACTGGTAGCACATAATCCCTGTGCCCTCACAGCCATTGTTGCAGGCTCAGCCACGGTTTGGACACAGGAAAGCAGGGAGCTGGTTCAGTGTGAGACTAACCGGGCAGCCCACCGAGGAGAAGTAGTTGCAATAGCCTTGCTTTCGGTTGGTCTAAAACTCCCTATCCCCTTTTTATCCGTGACCCCCTTTCCAGTGGATGAGACACAGGTCCCAGCCGTGCCGCTCCTGAATATGTGGCTCCCGAAGGAGGCATCACTAGGTGGCGATAGAAGTTTTCAAACCGAGCTGGAGTATCCTTAGGCTTTGGACAAGGGTAAGGGATGTGGTCCAAGCTTTAACTCCCAAAAAAAGCTCTTGACACAGGAGGACTGAAGCTGACTGTGGTAGCACTGCTCGTGGAATCCACTAGATCTGTAAAAACGTCAGTCAGAGAGAGCAGGAAAGAGTTTAAATATTGGTTTAGAACTGCTCTGCACTGTGCCAGAATGATATCCTAACTTCCCCCTCCTATACATAACCCTGTGGGGCAGAAACTACAGCTTAGGCTGATGGTGGTCCTCTTTTAGATCTGGCCATTCCCTCCTTTCCCTCCTAGAGGGGAATAAGCCACATCATGCTACATCTGCCTTTGTTTCAAGGCAAGAATCCAGTGCACTGGGCTGGAGATGCAGAGGCAGTTGCACAGCTGGAGGACCTCTGTCTACCAGTGGGGCAATGCATATCATTAGGTCCCATTTCTCCTGTTGCAGTTCCTGAGTGTAGCTGAGTAATCTAAGTTTAGTCAACAGACCAGAATAATAACACTGAGGTGCCCAGAGCAGCATTTGTCACGTCATCCATCCAGGAATAAAAGTGTCTGGGCTCACTCCCAGGCTGCATCACCCTGCCTTCTCACCAGCCAGCCATCCTCACAGCACTGCCCTGGCATATCTCCATCCTGTGCTCAGGCTGAGCTGGAATTTAATTCTATGCAAAAAGGGTAAGAAAGAAGAAATAAAAGATGTCAAAAGAGGAAAGGCCAGGAAAAATTATATTTAACTTTCTGTAGAATAAAAGTCTTCTGCAAGGAAGTCGCTTGCCATTCTGTGTGTTAAGCTACTCTCTGGGGAAGCTGTGGGAGGTATATCTCCCTATTATATGCTGCAAACATGATTAACTTGTTTTTCTGTATAAATGACCTCTGTGATTCACTGTTGTGAGGCAAGCTGCTCAGAGTTTCACTTCCAGATGAATTTAAAAGAGGGGTTGAGCAAATTGTTGGTGTTTTCTGGCCCATGATGCAAAATTGTAATGTCAGAAAAGGGTTAATTATCGAAACTGCTTTGCAGTATGACTGAAGTTTCCAAAGCCAAGAATGTCTGTTTCTCATGTGTTTCTGTTTGCCCTCTGCTCTGCTGCTGCTTGCTGTGCTCTGCTAGGGGAGTAGAGACAGCATCTCAAACATAATGGCATCCCTGTGCCTCAGAGCAGGAACAGCAGGATCTGTTGGGACACTGAATCTTGTCCCCTGCTCCCCATAGCACATCATCTTCAACATCATCCTCATGGGCTTGCAGGGACATACTTTATCAGGCTTTGCATGTGTACTTCAGTGCCTCAGATTTCCCCAATGACTCAGGAAACTACACACCTCACTAAGGACACTCCTGGTAGTCAAGGACAAATGTAGGCACAGGCAGGGCCTGGTGGCTTCTCTGTAGCATGAAAATGAGTCCTCCCAGTGCCAGGGTGAAACGAAGGGCAAAATCACTTTATCATGGGCTTCGTATTCTCATAGCACCCTCGAAATACCATGTCTCTTTCATACACCCTGCAGCTCCACATCACCCAGTGAGGGTCTGGATAAAATTGAGCCCTCTGAGATAGAAAGAAGAGGCCATGGTCTAGATGACAGCCTTTTACTTTCTATTAACTCTCAGTGAGAGAGCAGAGCGTTTATCTGCATGGCCTTACAAGTTTTCATCTCTCAATGGCTTTGTGAGAAGGACAGCACAGATGGACACCAAGGCATCAGGAGCAGGAGTGACCCACCTGGGAGCCTGCAGCAGAGGAGGGAGTTTCACCAGGGCTGCACCCCCACACCAGCGCCTGAACCACCTTTACAGTCATGGCTGGGTCATTTCCAGGAATAAGAGTCCCTCAGTGGAGCTGAGAGCAGGGAAGATTCATTGCAAACACTGCTCAGCCACCGTAGTGCTCAGTAGGCTGGACACTGCCCTGCAGCACCCTGGGGAAATGCATGGGTGAGCAGCTGCATTGCTGGGCAGACAACCTGGCATGTGCCATGTCAGCCTGGCATGATACCAAGTTGGTATCAGCGCGGCTTTGGTTGGTGCTCACAGGTGACAGCCCCATCAGTGGCTCTGTTTTTCCCCAGCAGTCAAAACCCAAACCACATACCCTCTCTACCCTCTGTCACTGTTCTTAAACCAGATATCTTTCATGCTGTCAGACTGAGAGAGTTTTATGGGGTTTTCTGGTACCATTTCTCATTTCTTTTGGCAATCCAAGTGTGTTAGCACTCACCAAGCATCTAATTGCGAGATAGTTAATTGTTAGAAATCCTAGAATATCAGAGAAGCCATTTAAAGCTGATTTCTGTGTTTCTAAGGTGATGTTTTGGAAAGAGAATAAAACCATGTTTCATCCTTCCCAGCACGCTGCTTAAACTGGTAACAGGAGCTGAAAGGCAGGAGCAACATGAGAGGGGAGCACGAAGAGGCACAGCCCGGTGGTGCGAGGACTGGCTGTGCAAGAGGAGCCATTGGTGGGGGAGCACGGAGCAGAGAGAGGGCAAAGCCCTTGAGGCACATCTGGAGCCACTGCAAGGGCAGAGAGCTACCACTAAAGGCTAGGGATAGTGCAGCAAAAATTCACCCAACAGCTGGGATGGGTTCTTGCCAGGGCCAAGGATGATGTGGGGCACTCTCCATGGTGTCAGGAAGGTCAGGATTGCACCATCTGCTTCTCCTAACAGTGTAAACTGCTCACCAACCCCTGTTTACCCTGGCACAACTCAGGCTAAGCTAGCAAGCAGTTTTCTGCCAAGACAAGGTGCTTGGGATCAAATGCCCCTCTCTCTGCTCCAAAGCAAGGGGGATTTCCCTGGGAATTCCTCCCTGCAGGACATGTGCATCTGGAAAAAGGGAAAAGAAATTTCCCACAAATTCCAAAGCTGTGTTTTGGCCATTCAGAGTCAATGTCAGGGATTCATATTTCATGTCTGTATCTGGATGGATAGCCTGCAGCCAGGCTGGAGGCAGATAACCTGGTCCTCACCCCATGCCCTGGCAGAAATAACTGCAGTCACATCAGCTTCTTCCCTCCAGTCTCCACTGAAAGCTCAGACGGACCTGGGAAGTTTTGGCATTTTTTCCATTGGCAGTCCAAAGGAGTAAGTGTAATTCTTTCTCCCACCACTACCATTTTTGCGTGTGCTGGAGCTTCTGGTTTCCAGTTACCACTGAAAGCAGAAGCAAAAAGCAGCAAATAAAGCCATTCTCAGGGTAATTCAAGTTCAAGCAAAGTCAGGAGGTTTTAAAACAGAACAGGGGCGTTATGAGATAATTTGGTTTATGCTTAGCTAAAGGAAACCCGAATTCTGATGCTTGCATATCTGTGTGAACCAGCCACATACTTTCTCCTCCCTCTGAAATACCCACTTTATACCAGCATCCACATCTCAGTTCCAGCTTTGCCAAGCAGATGTTAATGGGTAATAATGTTTTGCTGTTCAGTTAGAATTCTTGTCTGAAGGGCTCAAAATAACTGCCAAATTTTAATTTTGCCAAAACAAGAGCTGAAAAACAACAGATGTTCTGAACACAAGGCCTTACTTTACTTGCCCAAGCTTACTGAGATAGAACCCAACTACCTTATTTCCTTAAGTAGGTAATATTTCTTCACATTTTCCTCAACAAAGGGCCATATTTTGATATAGGTAGCAACTGTTGCTTTTTCATAGCAATGACACCAAGTGAAGATCTGAAACTGCAAATATACCTGAAAGCAGTGAAAACCTGTAGGTTTTTCTTTTTTGGACCAAGTGACTGTGAGCAATTCATACAGGAATAGGTCAGCACAGCTATAGCAGGCAATGAAAGATGCTTCAAGTGCAGGTGGTGTCCAATGGAGTTTTCCAGCCACAGAAGAGGAGTGCAAAGTCCTCACTGCACAGTGAAAACGAACAGATGTTTTTAAGTCTATAAGGATGATTTGAGGATGTGAGACCTGAGGGAGACATTCACAGCATGAAATCTATGTGGCTGAAAGACTAACCCTTGGGGGCTGGATCTGGTTCAGATGATCCTAGTCAATGCTTCAAGTTTAAAAAACACCCCAAACAACAAAACAACAAAACTTTGAAACTTAGATCTGGGCAGGGAATTGTTCTTGCAGCCTATGACCTATTGTCAGAGTAACCTCCCATTCAGCTCCAAGTTTCTCCTACTGAAAAAGCTTCCTTTGCTGTTCCTAGTCTTACTGGAGAGGAAGAGAAAAGTAAGATAAGGTAGGAGATACAAGAAGTCTAGAGAGCAGGAGAATGTGCATCAAGGAGAAAGGAAGTAGTCGTGCTGATAAGGACAGTTATTAAGGAAGCATTGCAGTAAATGGGAGAACTGTGCCTGTTTCTGCTAAGAAGCATGATGATGTCAGACAGAAGGAATAAACAAGAAAATCCCCCAAAAAACGAGAGGCTCATACATAACTGCAGGCAGTCCAGGTAATAAAATGGAGGAGCATCTTGATTTTCCAGTGAAAGATATGAAATCAGCTAGTATAGACATAACAGCAGCAGGAATGTCATCTGGGTTTGTAGGGTCGATAACGAGCAGGAAAGAAAATAGCACCAGGAGAGGGAATGGAAAGCTGTCCTCACTTTGGGGATGGCAAAGAGAACAATTATCTGTGGAAAAGTCAATTTGTTGAACTGTTGTAACAAAGTTCTAGGAGGGCAGTGTTAAGAATCTGTTATAAATTCCTTAAGGTCAGGGTTGCACTGTGATAGCACTCTCCAGAGAGAGGTTAACAATGACAGTTTTGGAGACCAGCAAGGTTTTTCCTCCCAGACTTATGAGCCAAGGTGCAGGCCAGCGTGTGACACCCATCCCTGATGCAGAGCCAGAGGTATGCCTGCCATGCGACTGCGGCACAGATACCCACATCTGCCAGGTGTATGTCAATGCCAGCTCTGGGTGCATGACAGACACACATGGGTCACATAGGAGGTAAAAAACACAGAGCCCTTGGTAGCCTGAGCAGCCGGGAATAGGCCATGGGCTGGCAGGGCAGTTCCCTGTCCAGGTTAAGTGTGGACAAGCTTACAGGCTACACGTTATTCAAACCTCCACCAAGCAGCAAATGCAGACACTGTTTGGAGAAACACCCCTCAAGAGAAAGAAAAAGGTGTGGAAAGGCTCCATTCCTAATGGGATGATGTTAGTAGCTGAGCAAGGGTTTCAAGTGTAAGCAGGAGCCTATAGAGGCTGGGAAGAGGGACTGAGCAGCCGAGGTCGTATCTCACAGTGCCAGGGTAAAGTAAGAGCCATCATGAGGCAAGGCAAACTAGTAAAAGGACATCAAAACGAACAGAAAAAGTATGTGTTAAATAAAGTGGTGAAAGACCTCACTGCAGGAACTCTTCCTCTTTTGTGCAAGGTCTGCTGAATGATGCGACAGAGCCCCAGGGGTGTTGCAAAACCCTGCAGGATTGTGCAGACATTTTCCATGATAGTGTTTGTACGACATCCTCTTAGTTTCTCCTTAGTTCCAGTTTTCCTCCAGTTTCTAAGGAAGTCTGGGCATAAAGTAAAAATAGAGAGCCTTTAGACATGATCAAGGCTGGCATCATCTGATCAGGAGCTGGACTTCAGTTCCTATGTCTTTTTTAGGATCTGGCTCCAGACACCTTCCTCCTTTAAGCTTTCAGGAAATCCCCAATCTAGAAGGGCTGAAAATAAAACTATCTGTGGTACTTCTGTACCAGAGTACAAAAAGGCACCTGAAAATGTAACAGAAAAAGAGCTTTTCTCTATATTCAGTTAAGTCCGAAAGTGGTTTTTGAAGCGAACTTCCCCACTGCCCGCTCATTCCTACACTGATCTCGTGCACAAGGAAACATCAGCCTGAGATGGACTTTTCCAAGAAAGTTGTCAAGGGGGTGCAGAATGGAAACGTGGAAGCAGCCCTTGTAGTGGGGGTCACCTCCCTTTCCCTGCCGTGACACGGGGTCATGGTGCCTGAGGAGGGCTGGAGCCCAGGATGGCTGAGTCACAAGGGAAGGTGGGCAGTGCCCAAGGGTGCTCACTCCAGCTACCAGGAGGGCAACAATCGGCAGCAGGGAGCAAAGGGGACAAAGCCTGGGTCTCATCGGTCTGTGCAGGAGAAGGTTGAGAGAGATTGCAGACGAGGCAGATGAAGTCATAGGCAGGGATGCTCCGAGGGTGGCTACCACCATGGGGGCATGGGATGGAGCCGAGGCAGTGGCCAGTTCCTGTGGCCTTCTGACGCAGCACTTCCCACTGCTACCAGCAAAGACAGGAGAGGACCCTCTACCGCCGGCGCCCCAGCCCCGGAGTGTTCGCTGTGCCTGCAATACACTGTGCTCACTGTGCCCTGCTGCACTCCTCTGTTTGCAGCAGAAATCCACGTAGCTCATGGCCTTACGGCCAGTTTTCACAGCTGGTATTACTCAGCCGTGGCATTCAGGTCTTCTCATGTTTCTTCATCCACCGCTCCCGTCCCTCCTGCTCCAGAGCGGGGCAGAAGAGTTGGGGGAGTTTCTGTGAGGAGTCGTTTAGCTTGTGTTATGCAGACAGTTAGACAAGATGATAAATTATCCCTTTCACTTTTAACATTTTTCTAAGGTTCTGAACTTTTACGGGTTTGGTTTTTTTTTCTCGCTTTAAGGTTTTCCTCTCTATCTCACACATCTGCTCTGTTAATTTTGCCCCACGCTACAGCTTTCCCCTCTGCTGAGCTGGTCTGCAGCAAGGTCTGATCCCTGGGCCATCACCAACCCTTCAGGGGCCACACGAAGCCTCGCTGGGGTAAGCACCTCAAAGGCTGGAGAACCACAGCAGCGGATGGCACCATACAGACTGAATGCTGTTGACAAAATGCGCAGCTCCAGCCAGGCGGGATCCGCATTCCCTCCCGCAGTCCCGGGGGCCGCAGCTTTCCTCGCCCTGAGTGGGGCAGGCTGCCAGCTCTGCCTCGCGGGTGGACGCGCTGCTCCGCAGACGTGAGCTTTTCCTCTCCACGCCCTGTGAAAGGTGAGACAAGCTTCAGCCGCAAGTAAATAAACCTTACACCGTGCTTGGCTCTCCACAGCGAGGAAACAGACTGAGGGCTGCGGCGCACATGGCTGAGGAGCCACCTACCAACCGGGAAGATGCGCTGTCCCTGGCAGCACGCCCGCACAGTCAGTGGCGTGACACTGGGAGTCAGCTACGCACCAGGAGTGAGCCTGTGGGAGTTGTGGAGGTTGTGAATAATCCCGCGTGCACCAGCCCGGGATGGAAAGCTACGTGAAGCTCATCACTACACTACCAGCAACATAGCTCCTTAAATAAAGATGACTGCCTCTTGTCCCAGCAGATGAGGGACAGACGTGCTCTGTATGGGGTTTCTGAAGTGCATGCCTGGCACTGCACTACCGGCTGCTGAGGAGGAGCTGGAGATTAATTGTAAGGACCCTGTTGTAAATGAATAGCTCTGAGCTCAAGTGTCTGAGTGACAGGAGACAGCTCAGCTGCCACGGCTGGGTCTGAGGCAGGAGCAGGCTTGCTGAATGCGGGCAGCTTTCCTGTTTTGCTGGCTAGATATCTCCCTATAGACTGCATGGGATTTGGACAGATGCAAGGCTAGGGATTTGAAACATCAGCCTAGCAAAGCTGAGGGTAGTGTGGCACAAACCAGACTGTTCCTTTACGTAGAGAATAGGAAGGTTTTAAACTCAGAAGCACCAGCCTGCTCAACGAGGTGCAGCGAGAGAGCTGCTAGCTAGTGTCCTGCAAAACAGACAGGAGTGTGCTAGATAAAGGCCTGGAAGAGACTTATTTCAAAGACGAAAGAAACCTGTGTGCGTGTTATGGATAAATGCACTAGTCAAATGAATACAGTCAGACTACATCCCGTGTTTCTGATCAGCTTCTGCGTCCCTAGTGCCCTTTCGGTGCATGCATCACCCTACAGCTTTGACTCATGAGCTGGCAGTGGAATGGCTTTGGATTTACTGGTCTCATGTCCTGAGAGGAGACAAGTGGAAATGAACTTTACTCTTTCTGCTCTGTACTACAGCAATACCTCAGGGCTCTTGCAGGAGATACACTGGGTGCCATGCTCAGCCACAGCCTGTGGGTAGCACAGGACCCATTCCCACAGGGATCAGCTTCCCACAGTGCCTGACACCCGAGCCAGACCAGCACTGCCAGCACACTGGCTGAGGGCAAGCGCAGTGTACGAGCCACCTCTGCTCTTCAGCACGTTTTGGTGACAGTGCAGCTATGCCAAGTATTGTCCTCTGCTAAACACTTGTACCCTTCCAGGCTTTCTGCCTGGCTCCTCTCCCAGAAAATTTTCCCTCTCAGGCTGGCAGGAGAGAGGAGAATAACCCTCATGTAACAGCACTGGTGCTTAGATGGACTTCTCTGCTCAGAAAGGCACTAAGATCCTGGTAGTCCTTCTCCCAGTGACCTTAGAGGAGAGGGGCCTGAAGATGACTGGCAGGGGGGAAGCATGAGGGGCCAGTGCTTCACAGCACATCAGAAGTTGCCTGGATAAGGGAAACTTTGTTCCGTCGTTTCTCCCACACACAAGGAATAACCTGGAAGAGCTGCAGGGATAGAGAGTAAAAGATACTGTGTCATGAGAAGGTGGAAATTATAAGAGCCATTCTCAAGACCTTGCAAGCCTGGGAAGAGAGGTGAGGAAAGCAAGGAGAGGAGGAGGAAGGGTCCCATTTCTCTGGGACTCCAGGTAGAGGTGTGGGTGCAGGCAGATACAGAAGAGAAACAATGTTTACCTTTTCATGACTGCCTTTTCATGCAGCAGCCTCTGCTCTGGCATCCAAAACGTGGGTCAGTGGGAAACAGGATGCAGGGGTGGCTCAAGCCTTCTCCTGCTGCCCATCACCCCTCAAGGTTCAATTCCACATGGAGCAGGAGGTATCTCTAGCTGCAGGGTGGACTGAAAAGCCTTACTCAGTTATTTGGGTTGTCCCACTCAAGCTTTAGAAACATGTCCCTCTATCTGTAAAAATGCCAACTTAAAAGCTTAAGGCGACTGACCTTATAAATCACTTGAAATTGTGCACGCAATCTTATGTACCCAGTTGGTTGCTTGTGTTTTCAAAACTCTGGTCTAAAACTGTTATGCCACTGCAAGTGCGTGACTTCAGAATAATCACAGCCTCACAGGACTTGGGGAAGGAGCACCCAGCTGGAGTGCTACAAAGATGAGTCAGCCTCAACAGACCAATATTTAAAGCTGGACATGTTTCCCTGGTGTCTAACCTGTGCCTCGTTTCATAATCTTTCAGGGGCAAAGGTGATGTTCCCTGAGATGACATTTGCAAATAGAAGACAGACAGTACCACTGTGGAGAAGATGATCTGTCTTCATGGCTTCTGGTACTAATTGCTTCTGCAAGAAGTGTGACTCTCCCGTGATGACTTTTCACCTACCAGCACTATCCAGTTCACTAAAACTACTTCCTAAATATGAATAAGACCTTTTCTGATTAAAAAGGCACAGTGAAGTACTGTAATCATCATTATTGCAAAATCTTGAAGAACAGTAACTGCCGAAATATGAAGGCTGGACATGCAACACATTAAAACCTGAGAAAAGGCAAATTCCAGCTTATAACAGCTGGAGTTAGATGAAGTTTGTAAGGAGCTGAAGTTGCAAGGAACACTACATTTCCTTGCCTAAATCCAGAATTTTCCACCATTCCTCAGGCAGCTGGGGGATGCAAGGTCTCTATTGCTGACTGTCTTCAGCAGACATACTTACCATGTTGGTTTCATCTCCTACATGTCCTAACAAGTGGTCTGGAGGCATGCATTGAAAAGTGGCTCTTGCCCAAGACCTGCTTATGGAGGGGTTTGGTGGGTGGTCCCTCCTGTCCTCTGGCATGCCAGAGCACAAGGTGTGCTGGGATGCCTGCTGACAGGCACATGAGCTAATTCTGGCTTCAGGTGTCTGAATGTGCAGTGCTACCCAAGCGCCTGCCTGTTAAATTAGCGCTGGAAGTCACCCCCCACTTCATTGCGGGCGAAGGAATGGTTCTGGCCCCGTTCACTGACTTCACAGGGTGCAGGAGGAAACACCACGCCTCTCTGAGATATGCACGCTCAGAGACACACCTTGGGGCCTCCTCCTTCCAGGTAATTTCTGAATTCTTATAAAGTCTGCACTTATTCACATGCGCTAAAGGGGAGGATGAGAGAAGACGCCATAGTTAATATCGGAGCCTTGCTGCAAGGCTGGAAAACACAACTAACTGGTGTAGTAGTTGCATAAGAATGCAGAAAGGGAGCCAGACCTTCCTGAACATTTTTATCACTATTTGGGTCATTTCCCTTCCGTGAAATGTTGCTCTTTTGGCAAGATGTGTTATTGATGTGTGGCAGCCAAATACATTCTCATATTTCTGGAGAAGAGTCAACCTAACTTCAAATGGTACTCCTTGATTGCCTGAAAAGATCTCTTACACAGGAAATGGTTTGGTTTTCCCTGAAAATAGCCCAGTGTGCACATGAAGACGCCGATTGGCTAACTGCCTGAGACAGTGAAACCTGGTTCTCTGTTCTTTCAAAACCACATACATTCAAAGCCACATGAACGCAGCATACGTGTCCCTCCTCTACAGGTCTGCAGGTTGAGGAGGGAGCCAGTTGGACCAGAAATCACTGCACAGCATTTTTGGGTTATTTTTCATGCCCATCCCTTAGTGGGAGCCTTTGCTGGCATCCCTGGTGCCCTGATGTTGCCATCTCTGTATGCCAGAAAGCACAGCCATAGTCCTCACAGGGCTCACCTGGTGGATGCTCCGGGGGTCCAAGTTGTCCCTGGGCCACCAGGTGAATGGGAGCACAGCACCACTGGGCTGCTTGCTTCCCTGCAGCATGGCCGTGCTCCTGGCCCTGCCCAGGGCAGCGGCTGGAACCCACCACCTCCAGGCACTGCGGCAGGAGCTCTGTGGATGACAGAGCCAGGGGTCCCCAGACAGCTCCACCTGTGCCACGACAGGTCATCTCCAAGCAGCTAGTGACCCAGCACAGAGGCAGACCCATGGTGCCTGCCTCCCCCTGCAATCTGCTGCGCCCAGAGGGCCACCAGGCTGGCTGGCACAGCAGGGTGTGCTGTGCACATTGTGACTTGCAGGGACCAGACAACTTTGCATAGGGAGAGCTAAAGGTATGGGATAGGAGGGAAGCCAGCACGAGTGATGGGGACACCAAGTTTGGCTTGGAAACTACTATCAGAATGGACAAAAATAATGCACAACCACTCAGTGGTTGAGGGGGTGTTTATGGCAATGGTGGATAAAGGATGCTGAAGCAGTGCCTGTACTGATGGTGTGGTACAGGCTTTTCTCAGGGTTAGCTTTCCCATAAGTGTACATGCACCAGGACCATACACAGCAGCTTCTCCTCACTTGCAGTTTAGAAAGGCAAGAGAGGAGCTGTCAAACGGAAAAGACCTACCCTGGGAATTTACACACCAGTTTTGAAGACTTCCTCTTTGGAAAAACTGGGTTTCTTTTGCTTTTTCTTTCCTTTTCTCCTTTTCTCTTTTCTTTTTTCTTTTTTGTTTTCTTTTCTGTTCTTTTCCTTTTCTCCTTTTTTTTTTCTTCTGTTTTCTTTTTTCCCTTTCTTTTCTTTTCTCTTCTTTTTTGTCTTTTCTTTCAATTTCTTTTCTTTTCTCTTTTCTTTTCTTTTCTTTTCTTTTCTTTTCTTTTCTTTCAATTTCTTTTCTTTTCTCTTTTCTTTCAATTTCTTTTCTTTTCTCTTTTCTTTTCTTTTCTTTTCTTTTCTTTTCTTTTCTTTTCTTTTCTTTTCTTTTCTTTTCTTTTCTTTTCTTTTCTTTCTTTTCCCTTTCCTTTTCTTTTTTCTTTTCTTTTCTCCTCTTTTCTTCTTTTTCCCTTTCCTTTCCTTTCCCTTTTTCCTTTTGCTTTCTTTTCGGGGGGTGGGGGCAAGAAGCAATGTTGACCTTTGCTCACTGTGAGCATGAGTTGAGAAGGCAGCCCCTTGCACTTGACAAGCTTCCAGGCTGCACACTGGCTCCCTGACACTTGGACTGTAGAGGTTTGATGGACACCTTCCTGCCAGTCCCTCCTCTGTGGCTCTGCATACATCTTGCCAAGTCCCTCACTGCCTGTCTCTCATATCCACCCCTTACCCTTATTTGGCTGTGTACCACTTCAGCATGTGACTTGCTATCAGCACCAGGAGGGATTTTAAACTTTTCAAACCCCCATTTATTTGACCTCTTCATGCTGGCAAAACTATGGTTGGTGTCATGGCCTGCAAGTGGGGCATGGTCCCTCTGTGCATGGACATCCTACCTCTGAAATTGACTCCTATTGGAACAAGATTCACACCTGAGACCGGATTTGTGCATGCTATTGCATGTAGCTTTGATGAGGATCGGCTGTGCATGCCCATTTTCTCTTGCACATCTCACTGTGGAGCATCCCCAGCTCTCCTCCCTGTGTCAGCCTCCTGCGTGACAAACCCACCTTGTCCTGGGCACGCTCGGATGGACCCCGCGGCTGTGCCACCCTGCTGCTCAGGTGGCACGTGGTGAGCACAGACGAGCAAAGGCTGGTGGCTGTGGCAGCAGCTCGCCTCCTCCCCAGTGAGTCACCGTGCCCCAGAATCAGTTGGCAGGGCTATGTCTGGTGGCCAGCCAGTGCACCAGCACGAGTGCACCCATGGGACTGTAATGAGCCACTCCCAAGGTCTGGCTGGATTTTTTGGGTGTTGCCGAGTTGGTCAGCATGCAGTGTTTATGAAGGACTTGTTTTCCCTTTGCCCAAATAACTAGCTTTGGATGGTGACAGTTTTAGGAATGGGCCTTGCTAGGCCTTTTCTGTAAGGAAAATAAAAGGATGTTTGGGATCCAAATAGTGCTTTGGTGCTTGTTTACTGGAAACTTGTGAAGTCCTCCCTTCCTGGGTATGGGATGTAAAGCAAAGTGTAGGAAGCAAAGTCTTCACCCCAGCCCTTCCCAGCCAACCTGCTTGGTCTTCCCAGCTGCTGCAGAGGTCACACCTTCAGCATCCATTCCCCAGTTGCTTCTTTGATTCCGCCATTTAGCCAGAAGAGCAACACACAGTTTTCCCCAAGGTCCCAACAAAGGACTACAGCTTAGCCAAGGGCCTCCCTCCCCATCCTCACCAGCATCACATGCAGGGAAGGTTTGACAAACTGCTCTGTCAAACTTCCATCTGGGTTTACAGGGAAGCTCATTTAACCTCCAGGCAAGAAAACTTTTTCTGGTTGCTCTTCCCAGTCTCTTCTGTCCAATGACATTTTTGCAGGATTCAAAAAACAAGGGCCTGAATTTAGGAGCTAAGAACCCTCCAGGAAACAGGCAGTGAGTGAAACCCTCTCTCTTGCAGGAGGCATGAGACAGGATGGGAGCAGGGGTACAAAGAAGCAGCAGCTACAAGAAAGCATGAAAAAAAGGGACTTTGACTTCCTTCTCTCCCCCTGTGTGTTTTCAAAGGCATGACCTAAACCGGGCCTTCCTTCATGAACAGAGTGGGGAGCTTAGCACATCTTCAATCTCCAAACCCTCTGTAGGCTGCTTACACCAAGAAGCCCTGCAGAGGAGCACGGTGGTGGGCTTAGTGTCAGGGTCACAGGGTGATCTGAGGACAGAAAACCTGCTAAGCCCAGGGGGAGCAAAGGCACCTCTAGCTCCCTGATTACATCAGTTACTGCAAGCAACGGGTTTCTCCACACACTTGTAGTTTCCTTTGCTGTTAGAACGACGCACAGTATTTCCCCAGGATAAAATGAAACCATGCACCAGAAACCAACAGAGACAAACCATGTGCAAAATCCCACAGTTTAGCACAGATCAACCATTCCCCTGGGGCTTGTGCTGGCAGGGTTTTCCCCCCATCCCTTTTCAATTCCTCCCACCTCTCCAGCCTCAATTGGCCCAATTACACAGCTGCTCAGGCAATCAGATTAGAGAAGCAATCTTCCCCATCCAGGTTATTTCTAACCCCATTCATTGCTCCGACCTTGTTCCCCAGGCAGTGGCACAAACAGGTGAATTTACACAATGCAGGGATCAAGTACTGTAGGACACACTTAAGGGATGTGATATTCTCACATATGATTTGTTGCTCCAGAGAAATCCCTGCTTAGCTGCAGCCCGAGGCTCACCTGAAAAATAGCCCTCAGCTGTTAGAAAGCTCACAGAGCCAGTAGCAACGCTTGGTGTTCAGTGTACCTGAATAGCTACTTGTTGATGGTGTACCAGTCCTCTGAAGTGGTATTAACAGAAAGCCTCATGTTGTTTAGACCTGTGGATATACCTATGAAGAGCAAGACCTGGCTGGTTCACTCAGCCGAAACTTATCGCCCATATCTGGCAATACATAAACTGTAATTACTTAGATAACCTGGTCACTTATTACTTGCTTAGTGTGAAGATATGTAACAGCCATATACTGAGAATGAATATTAAGCAGCAAGCCTCTCCCCATATGCCGGTTCCCATGCTAAATCACTTGACTGTGTGTGGGACAGCAACATGGCATTAAAGGACAAAAAAATAAAAGAAGAAAAATGAGTGTAATATTTTTCAATGGTCAAAGCTCCATAGCAGCCTGTAGTTTTGACGTGGATCTCATTGTTGGGAGTATTTAGGCACTTGGTAAGTATCTGGATAACATCCAACCACTATATGGTGGGGATTATCAACTTAATTTTACAGAAGGGAAACTGGGGAAGAGATTTTAAACACATCTCCAGTTACCTGAAATGCTGCATCCCACTAATTCTATGAATCTCATTAAGGATCAAAAGCCACAAGCAAAGTATCAGAAAATTGAACCCAGATCTCTCAAGGCAAAGGTGAGCATCCATACCATTGGTCATGTTTTCTTTCAGTTAGCTACACTAAAAGTCTGATCCCCAAATATCCTGATCACTACAGCCAGTACAAATACAAAGAGGGCTCCCTACACAGCTCCACAGCTCTCCTCAAAGCACCTAGTTATCTAGAGATATTATACAAAGTACTGGAGCAGGTAGGTTATTCCCAGCAGGATTTTTTTGCAGCAATTAACATCAGCACTGAAGCGCTGCATGCACATAACCACTGTGCAACATCCAGGCGGTCCAGAGGGAGTGTTGATGTCTGAGAAAGAGACCTCAGAAACACTGTCACCGAAGTCCAAAATCCATCAACACTGACTTTCACTCAACTCCCCTGTAAGTGGAACAATGCATGCAGTGTACCTGGGCCACAGTAGGGGAGGTTGGAGCAAATACAGTCACAGCCCTATGCTGTTTTCATAGATGAAAGAAGAGTCACCACTTCTCAAGGCACTGAGCTAGATTTATTCATTTGACCATATCAGTATCAAACTAGAAATCATCTCTTTAAGATCATGTGTTAGAAAGGAGCCGCATTAAATAATAGACATACGAAAAAGAGACTGTGCTTCAGAAAAGATTCAGTGTACAACATACATAGTATGCCATTTTAACACAAATGCTTATAAAGAGTCATCCTAAGCATCAAAGAGAGTTTTATAAAAGTTTACGTTCTCATCCCATGGGATGTACAGAACTATGCAGTTTACATAGTTTTACTATTATCCAAAACATCATGTTTCAAATGCACGAGGCACAGCAAGAACAATATAATTCCATTTCCATAGGAACATGAACACAGCCTGTCACTAGTGACATGCTTTCCAAACCATAGCACTCAGCAGTTATACATGTGTAAAATTGTAAAGTATTAAAAAGCAAGAGTCTGGAGCCTGCCCACTGTTACCAATAGGGAGTAACATTTGATCTACCTTTGAAAACTACCCAAGATATCCTTGCAGTATCTGTAACATAGAAATTCTGTTGAATCACTGTTGTGCTTTGTCAGGGCCAGCTTGCTGTGCTATTCCCAAAACTAACTGCTACAGAATTCCCTCCACCCATAGAGAGGTGGACAGCAACCCTGCTTAGCTCCAACAGCCCAGGGAAGACGCAACATTAAAACACATCAGTAACCAAGTGATGCTTCGGCTCCAGAGACAGCTGATAGAAATTAGTTCAGCATAAAGGAGGCCCTGATTTCCATTAAGCATGCCCAGAGACTGGCCAAGTCTGAAAGACAGAACAAGACTGAACCACTCTTTGCCTGGTTACATCACAGACTTCTTTTTTTCCCTTTGGAAGGTTCTCTAAGGACAGCTCAGAGACTGAACCTTACAGCCCACATGCTCAATTGTTATTATTTTTTTCATGGCAGTATTTGCAAGCATATATTATAAGTTTTATGAAAGTGCAAGTTGTAGCATAAGAAGATATCCCAAATGAAGATGTTCCCAGCAGTGTTCTTTCTGCCATCTTCTTGTTGGTCAACCAGCAGATGCATAAATGCTTGGGATCAGCTTATCAGAGCCCCTAAGGGTTTAGCTTAATAATCTGTGCAATTAAACACTATTCACATTTGACAGCCTACAATGGCAATATTTTTATGTACAAATTTGAAAATCAAGTCTTAAAATCAAGTTTTAAGAGGTAGAGGTCCATTTCTGACCTGCCAACATAAAATGTCGCTGGGTCAGTCGTATTCCAAGGCTGGTGGTCCCCTAACAATATTGAAGTAACCAGCTAGAGCTCCAAGATCTATGTAGAGTGATCTTTGCCTTTTTAGCAGGTCTGACTCTTCCATGCTCCCGGTACACAGTGAGGAATCTAAAAAGGAAAGAGATGAAGGATGTCATTATTGCACACATAGCTAAATTAGTTCCAATTTCATGGCTGTAGACATTACATTGGCTTAGAAAGCTTCATTATAAGGAAAACATAGTATAAACCTCATGTAAAATAAAATTAAAGATGATAAATCAACCCACAGCTCTAGGGCAAAGAAAGGTAAGCAGTTTGCTACTGAAGAGAGCAAGTGTGTTCAGCTATTTAAAAAAACAACTCCATCAGCTGGGACAGCAATGCAGAGCTTCCTTCTCCTCTGAGCCATACTGCTAAAGAAGAGCTTGCTGCAGGGAAAAAACTGCTAACCTTCTGCCAGCGGAGAATTCCCCTTCATTACAGGGCGATTTTCCTCTAAACAGATGACGCCCTCTCTGTGTCTGATGATACAGAACAAATATGGGACCGCCAGTCTCAGATTATTTTCTTTTTCTTTTAAATCAAGGTCTGAAGAAACCAGACCTGGTTTGCAACAGCAGAACTCCCCTAAATACTTGTATAATGAGTGTTCTGAAATCTCAGGCATCTAAACTAAAGTTCCAGTTTAATGGTGAAATATTCTTTCATCTTCAAAAGAACTAATGCAGATGGCCTGAGACAGTCAAAGGATTATGCACCCACAAGGCAAAATCCAGAAGGAGCAATGCCATTCTAGATGCAAAGGCTGTGACTGACTTAAATGTTACGTGGATTTGTTGCAACAATTATGCATTATGGCACCCAAAACTTCACATAAGTATCTTTTCAAATACTTATCACAATCAAATAAACCAGTTGTCTGGGGTCAGTTTTTAAATGTCTTTTGTCAGAACCCTCCTAGCGTATTTATAAGAAAAGCATTTTGAAGTCTGTTAGCAAGTTACTGGCACTAAATCTCCCTTGGGCTTGATATCATCTAAGGACACACTGAGTTTCTTAACTGACTCACGTATTATCCTTCATAAAACACTTATTAATGCACAAGGCGAACCATGTTCTTGCCTACAGTCATTTTTGTTTTTTAAAACAAAGAGCTTGTACTACTGACACTCAGCAACATTACAGTTATGATTTTACGTGTGCCTTTTTCTGTAAGGAGGTAAAAAGTGTTGGATTTGGTCCTGATGGTGGTTGTTGGGCCTTTTGTTGTTGTTAACAAACCACTATTATCAATAAAACATCTCTAGTACTGTGGCAAATTAAGGCAATTTGGCACAACAACCTGCAATTCCCGAAGTGCCCTGAATGACTGCCAGGGTTTTTTCATGAGCCAGCCCTTCCGGAGCTGCAGAATTCAGGCTAAATTCTTCCCCCGTTGAAGTCAATGGGCGTTTTACATAACACTTAATAAGTTCTGGGTCTGACCTCATCTGATCGGGATTTTTACTGGTCTCTTTCCAGAAGCTTTCGGAGTTTCATTTGTTTCTAAACACTCACTCAAATCAAGTTTTGACACAAAGTAAAATCTACAAAGCACAAGCTAAGTAACCCCGATACCATTACCTGTAATGTTTTCTGGCAACTGCAGCTCCTTCCTTGCAAGTAGTCTTTTCCGCTCAAACAATGCCGAGTCCAGACTCTGGCACCGTGGCTGCTCTTCTGGGGGTGGGTGCAAAGCTTCATGTTTCAGTAAGTCTCCTGCAGACAGCCTATGATTAGGATTCCTTTCTAGAGCAGCTTCTAGCATCAACCTCATCGCAGTGCTGCAGTCTTCCGCAATGTCCTCTAAGGGGGGGGCTTGCTTGTGTATCTGTTGGGGCAAAAAAAAGAAGACCACTGAAACAGTTATTCCAAAAACAATGAAAGAGGAAGTCACAGATAACCACATGAGCAGCCTGGGAATTCCCTGCTTACAACTACTCATCACCTCCCTCAGCTGCACTGGTCAATTAGAACAGAACATGGAACTGCACAAAATCCACCTTTTTCAAAATCAGATTTTATCATAAATCTAAGAACTCAAAGCAACTCCAAGCAAGCCTAAAATCCCATGCAAGGCAAATTCACCAGGTTTCTGTACCACACTGGAAGAACCAGAGAAGCAAATCTGTCAGTTTTTATCTCTACCTTCTAAGCAACCAGAACACAGTAAGCTTGTTTCAGTCAAGGTCTGCACTGTTCTAACCCTGTTCTTGCAGTAAACCCAGGGCTGTATATTGTAATTCAAACCAACTCAGCCTTTGTCGCCCCCTAAATGATCAAAACCCATCTCTTCCCTCCCTCCCCTGAAGCAAAAAGAGGATGATATAATCTCTCTGATAGTTCTTCTATGACTGGAGCTTTCCCAGCAAGAGTACAGAAAACCTTTCAACTGAAACCAAGCTATGGCTTTGCTAAGGACACTTACAATATAGAGGTAGGACGGATATGCAGAACGAGGGTATCTGTTCACCCAGGGCGGGATGCCAGTTTGCATATGAATAATGGTAGCTCCCATGCTGTAGATGTCCGCTTTTGTTGTGTGGCCTCTGCAAAGGATAACTTCAGGGCTCATGTAGATCTGTGAAGAACAGTCAAAAAAAAATATTAATTGATAGGGTAAAACAACAAGCAAAGACAAATCGTGACATTTGGTGATCTAGGAAACTCCCCTCGGAAGGGATGCATCCCACTAGCACCTGCAGCCTAAAGATGAAGCACCGCCTGAGGAGTAAGAGTTTTCTGCTCTGCATATTCCCACAACCACAGAGATTTTCTGGTCTGGCACCTGGACAAACTCCCTGGTTCGCCCTCCCCAGACAGGCCACAGCTCAGTGGCTATGGGGCTTAGCTGAGCTGTGAGAGGCTGAGATTCAAGCCACGGCTCTGCTTCATTCAACAGAGTAACAGGAACCTCATGCCTCCACAGCAAAAGGAGGTGCCTGAACTGTCAGTTTTGTTTTTTGGGTCTCTGCTGGGACTGCTCCATTCTGCTTGAACAACATGGGTATGTACTAGGCTAAAAAGAGAGGGTGACCCCCACTGCTAGCCACCTAGCTGGGTGCAGGAGTCCACCTCCCAAATCCCTGTTAAATTGGACACTACACAGTGCATCTGAGCGGAACTGATGGATGTATACCTTCCTTTCTTCGTTACTCTTCTCTTCTCCACCCCTTAGCCAATAACCTACATGTTGGGGCATTATCCGAAGAAATGGGATGGTAAGAAACAAGCCTAGTCTAAGGCAATACATTAAAATTAAAAGCCAGGTCTGTTAAGTCCTGCTGCATGCCCTTTCCACCAGGCGACCCCCAGAGCAGCTATTAAGGCAAGCATCCCTCTTCCATCTTTTTTTTTTTTTTTCAAAAACAAAAATTCTGATCTTGTCTAAACCAAAATAGTTTCCATCCAAAATCTGCACTGAAATGTTAGGATTGTCAGGACCCTGTAGAAGGATCTGTTGGGAAACTCCTGCCAGCTCCAGGAAGCTTGGAGTACATCTGGATTAGAACCAGACAGGCAGGACGCAGAAGGCACACCCCTCAGCTGGCAGGAGCTGCCCACACCACTCTGCCACCACCAAGAGAGTAAGTAGGTTTCAACACAACATGGGCACAGCCCACAACACACTAGGTTAGCGAGTCACGTTATTTGCTTCTGGTTTCTACTTTTCCCTCACCCAGTTTCCCTCTAAAGGAGCCAAACAGAACTTTTAATTAGTTCAAGTCATCGTGCCACAAAGAACCACGTTAAAAGCCATTAACTGACGTAAGAGCAGGAAATTAAGTCACCACCACATAGTTTGACTACTTACTACTACAGAGAATGGCTGTAGGGCTCATGCAAATTCCAAGGAATATTTCCCAGTAAATCACATACCATTATCTGCAAAGAGAGCTTCCGACTGAAAGTGTGTGCAAAGGTTCAGCATGGACCTACAGCTGCTACTTACTCCTATTCATTGCTTTCCTCAGGCCTACTTGCCACCTTTAAGTCTCATAAGGAGCAAATAACAGAATTTCTGTTCTTGTAGAGTCATTAGCAAATAAAGTGCAACTTGAGTGAAATCTACATAAACAAAAAGCAGCTGCCTTCTTGAGGAAAAAAGGATACTGAAACAAGAATCTATTTGCAGTAACAGTCTGTGAAAATGGTCAAGATGCACCTTGATTGCACAGGGACAAAAAGCAAAAATGAGATGTGCACCAAAGCTGTGATTTCAGACTGATTTAAGCTGGCCGAAGACTTGTCAACCAAAGTAGGCAGCCCAAGCCCTGGATACCTTCCCATTCTAACTCCTTCCTACTGCTGGGCTGGCACTTGTTTGCCAGTCAGACCAGAGACACAACCCAGCTAAAAACCAGTCCTCCTCTTCACACTAGTTTAGCATTCCTGCAAATGAACCACACCTTCCACATTCAACAAAGCTTAGCAGACACCCCTTTTGTCCCCTCAAATAGCTGTAACTGAAGCTTATGTTTTTATATAGGCTTATGTTATATTTTAACAAAGAAACAAAAGCATAGCAGAAAGTGTAGCAAATGCCTAGGAAAACTATTTTCTGCAGAGCAATTTCATCACAACCATGGTAAATTGTGCTGCATGCCTTGTACACACACTGTTCATAAAACCCAGGTTTGTCACACAACACCAACCAAAAAAAAGTATCTTTCAGTCATTCTGTCCCGAATTTCAACAATTTGTTTTCATAAACAAAAAATATTTGCTACATTCAGACTTTCTATGCTATATAGAAGCAAATAAAAATCCTAAACCCCCAGAGGAAAATATGCACAGGAGAAAGATAACTCCAACTGTCACTTCCTTTGTGGACACAAGTCCCTGTCAATACCAGACCTAAGAGAAACCAGCCAGTTCACGGCATGATGCTTCATGGCAGTAATGGAGCCCTAGCAGGGTGTTGCACAACTACATACAGGCACAGCACTCCTGGACAACTGCAACACTTCGTAAGGCTGCATAATAAAGGGTGAAAAAAATCAAGACGACTTTGGAGAGTCAAGATCTTACTTTGAAAAAAATCAAAGCAAGCCAGTGTTATCAGACCACAAAGAGGACATTTGTAGGTGACTGGATTAGGCACCCCACTAAGCTGAACACAGACACTTGTAGAGAGGAAGATGCCTAGGAGGAAGACTGTGAAAACCTTTAGATTAGCATTCTTCATGTTCCTGTGAGTCTTTGGTACTTGAAATGCTCCTTTCCCATCACTCTCTCTGCAATCTTACTCTGGCCTGTGATGCTGCAGCAGATGGCAGGTTTGCTGGCTCTGAGGACTGGATACCTCTCCCCTGAGACAGCAAACACCAAGCACCACCATGTCTCAGGGTTGTGAGGATTATCTGCTTTCTGAGAATATGACTGCATGTGCTCAACAATACAGAATAATTTTCTTCCTAATAAATGAAGAACTGTTTTTCACAGTTGTTCTTACCAACATGAACTTGGCCTGTCCTCCAACAGACAGGAGTGGATCATCACCAGCCCGCTCCACAAACCTGGAAATTTCCTGTTTATATACATCTCCGTCCTTGGGAAATACCCTACCAGGGCTTCGAACTGATTTCCACCATTTTTCTTAACAGCACACAAAACCCCCTTAAACAAAAAGCCCGCCCAAACCAAAATAAAACCCCATGAAGCACATACATTAAATGCCTGAAAGCATGTTACCTCCAGTACAGTAAGCATTTTAAGCTCTTAACAACCCTGAACAGAAAAACAGTGAAAACAAATGTTCAAGTACTTTCCCAAATATCTTGAAAAAAATAAACAAGTCTGACATTCTGTGAAATCTTGGTTTATCCTACCCTTCCAAGGAGTGAAATGTGCTTCATTAGTTATACAAGTATCTCCTCTAAACACATGCCTATGCTGTGGAAGACTGAGTGGTAAGCACCAACATTTCAGCTTAAGTGTTTCATGTAAACAAACTCCTCAGGCAAGGGAGAGCATGCACAGCCACATCTGCTGCAGCTATCCAAGCTAACTGTCACTGCTTGGTTGTCTGCTTAAAGCTCCAGCCCTGGGAACACCTTGACATGACTGGAGCTCAAGTAGCATAAGGGACCTTTGTGCGTGTTCAGCATCAAAGTCATTGAGAACATTTAAAATTCTCCTCCCCCATCAATGTAATGCCTAAGCAAGTTTACCAGATAATCATCAGCTGTGCCATACATAACCCCTGAAGGACAAGAGGGTTACATTTAGATAGGGAGCGGAGCTTAGAAATGCTAAGAGATGAAATCCAGAGGTCTGTAGTTTCTGTGGTTTCAAAGGAGTCGTCATAATACTGTGTCAAGCAGGTCACCCCAGTCCATAGCTGGTATCTCCAAAGAAATCTTTGCTAGAGGAAAGAATAAATTCCTGTCTGAAGTGTTTCTTACCAGCAGCTGATCCACTACAAGCAACCTTCCTCAGGGTACTGTTCCTTTGACTTCAGTGAACCCCAATCTCAATTTGACTTGATTTAATAATCACTAACAAATGGGACTGCAGCAAAGGTGTCATGGCTTTTAAAGTGTAACATTTGATTCTCCATTCAGCAAGTTGAAAATAAAAATATAACTGAGATTATATTAGTGTTTGTTTGTAACTTTTTGGTAAGCTTATTATAAAACTCTTTTGCCCAAGCTTCTACCCTCAAGCTCCAAATTTGAGCCTAAGCATCACAACCATGGGAGTAATAGAGCAGAACGGCTTTTGTTCCTCCAGCTTCTTACCTCTGTTCCTCTGAGGTCTTTGGGATAGTAAATGTCTTCAGTCATTTGAACACTTAGGCCAAAATCCACCAAAACAGCCTTAGTTGACATAAAGACAATGTTGCTTGCTAAAAGAAAACAAAAACAAAAGGCAATATTTAAGTTTCTAGCATGTTCGGCATTTATTTTACAATAGGCCTGCTTCACTTGGATGTTGGCCTGAAAAGGGAGATTAGCACAACCTATCTCTATAACTGACAGTCCTTCCCCTAGCTAAAACCAATCTGTTAGTGATTGAGTCCAACTTTAAATTGTATCTTAAATAAATCAAACTGGACTGGTTTATGTAAAAGCATAATCAATGTTTGGTCACTTTCCTAGCTATTAAAAAGAGAGAGAGAGAAAGAGAGAGAAAATGGCTGAGGTAAGAACAAAGGTGGAAGGCAGGCACAAGACTTGCTCTGAAGATGTTTAATGTTCTTCAAGGTGGAGAGCATGCTGTGCAGCTCTGGCTATAAACAACATAACTGTTGATCACCAAGAAGTTTCTCTACACTAACAATTTAAATGAAGACAGAAGCAGAGAGTAACAAAGGCCCCTCTACAGCAGCCACACCAGTCTCCTGGACTGCAGTCAGTGAGAGCAGCTCAGTGTGACAGCAGAGGACTGACTATGGCTGCAAGAGTAAAACAAGACGGACAGTTCTGAACTCTCACTGAACTGCTGCAGCATCTAGGCACTTAATTCGCGTTCCTTCATAAAACTCTGCCTAAGGCACAATTTTGTACTCAGAGGCCTTCTTTGAAGTTGTATTTCTGATCAAATATTTATGAAGGTAGTGCTCTGCATAAGCCCTGAGAAATTCTTGTTTGCTGTTTCAGAAGTGGACAAGTGAAGTCTCCAAGTTACACAACAGAAACACACTGTCTCCCAGAAGAAGCTGTGGGTTGTTTTCCACCTTGACAGCACCCACCACAACCATCCAGTGGAAAGATATACGCTTGATTTCAGCAGTAGCTGAAGCAACCCTTCACATAGCTGCCTCCTTACCAGCGCTACAAAATTACATAAATAAATATGTAATTTTAGGGATACCTTTGAAGATAAGGATTTTAAACACCACATAAAGGACAAGACAGAGGGCCACAATGCCACAGCACAGCAAACTCTGCTTCCTATTTGGGACTGTTCCCAGCCAAAGCTTTGGCTAGTTTTGGACTGAAGTTCTCCTCACCAAACACCCTTATGATTTAACTGTTTTCCAACCAAGGGTTAAAATAAGTGTCAGCACTGAACTGCTGCTAAGAGCCAACAGAAAGTTATCCTCCCCTTCCTGGCTCAGGGCAGTCTTTTTCCCAGTAAAATCCCTACCTTCTCCTGCATCAGCAGGACAGAGACTCCATAGTAGCAGCTGATGCAGTAAGGAATAGGTAAGAGATGTTTGAGAAACAGCCTTTTCTATTGATTTTGCTTGTTGAGGGAAAACCCTTGAGCAGAGGACATCTGACCAGATAGTAAAGAAGAAAAGGGCTAGGAAAAAAGTGGAACACACTCAACATCCACCATATTCAACAACAGGCTGGTTCTCCTCTACACTACTTAGATGTAGTGGGTTGGGTTTTTGCTGGTTTGTTTTTTAAATCTTTTAATTAGCATCATCGTTACTCCCAATTACAGTACACCTATAAAAAAGACACTACAAGAAAGAAAGCACAACTAATGGAAAAATTAAGCAGTTCTATAGTCATCAGAATCTCAAAGACTTACATCTAAAGAACTGACTTACATGAATAAAAAAAAATAAGACAATACAAAACAGAGCCAAAAATTTAGCAATTCCTGATAATCATGTTCTGACAACTACTTATTGTAACAGTTCGGTTTGAATATTTCTATTTTAAACCCTCAAGTTTAGCAAAAATTAACTCAGAAGAGATAAGTCTTCATTAGAAGCACTGTTACTAAAAAGGCAGAATTTATCTGTGTGCAGGGGAAGGTGGTGCTGGGAGAAAAAGTATGTACTATTAAATGTAATGCATTAAAATTTTAAAGCAATTAATGTATTTCATTTAGGCTCAGTATCAATGCCAACTGATAACACCCAGAGCTTTTTAGAAGTAAATGTACTAAAATTTGCAGCAATTGTTGAAAGACAATGACAGTACAAATTATGTATTTAGTTCCAAAGCATTTCAAACTGAGGAAAAGCCATGCAGAAACATAAAACCTAAAAAACAGTGCAAGTGGAAAACGTGCATGGAAACAGTTAGGATGAATTTACATGAAAAGAGGGAAACTTCTGGCTTAATACAGGTTAATAATTTTGTTCATTTTCATTAGGTTTTTATTTCAAATTGAGTTTCAGAAAAGAAAGGCAAAGGAACCATGACCTTTGAGCCATCCTCTCTCCTGAACTGAATTAATAAATAGTGTAAATAATAATTACGTCCAGAATCCTCCCAGAGATACAAGGATATGTGCTCCAGCTCAGTCCCAGGCTCTCAACCACACCCTGAGACCAGCTTGGACCAGAAAGCACCCCAAAGAACACACATACGTTTGATATCATGGTGGATAATCCTCTTGGAGTGGAGAAAGTCAAGTCCTTTCAGAATATGCTTTGTGACCCAAATGATTTCAAATTCTCTCATAGGACCACAACTCTCCAGCTTTTCCATGACAGATCCTCCCTCTCCAGCTTCCATAAAGAGATGGATCGTCTCATCCCACAAAATAGCACCGTATAATTCAGCAATGTTTTCATGACGGAAACATGCCTGTATTTCAACATCCGAGGGTTTGAACTGTTCCACTGGGACCTAGGACATTCAAACAAAGCCAGACAAAACCAGCTCAATAAGCAAGTTATCCATACTAACACTAGTTATCCTATAGAACAAAATGGAAGAAGGAAGCAAAGCACTTGCATCCACTTGCTAAAATATGGAGCTTTATTTTGATCCTGTGACTTGTTCTTCCTTTCCACTTGAGATACATCCTGTTTAAAGTTGAGAGAGTTTTTGGAATCACGCCCAAATAAAAAGTGCAATCTTCCAGAAAAAGCAATGTAGCAAGAGTTATTCCTGTCAAAATCTGGTGGTTATGCAAAAGCTCTATGCAAACTTCCTGGTGAAGGAGATAAAAAAATCCCTCTGCTTTTTCCATTAGCTTTGTGCAGTCTCATCTGCTTTACCAGAGCTATATACCTGACACGTGAACCAGTGCTTGCAATACCCGGCACAGTCTACAGACTAACCATGCTCAGGACCTTCCTGACCTCAATTCAATCCTTATCAGCACTGACTTATGGCTTTATGAAACCTGCTTGAAAGCAAGCACCCAGCAGCACAATATTTCTTTAAAAAGTACCAACAGCAGATTGCTAAGACAATAAAAGCCGTGTTTACTTACATGTAGAAAGGCTGCTACCACTCTTTTTATTCTCTTTCCCTCAAACTTGTGGCTGTGAACCAAATAGAATGCTAATATTTTTATTGCAATGAGAAATACTCTTTGTATATTCAGGAACATCAGGGTGCTTTAATTCTGCAGTTGGTTATGCAGGAGCAGCAAACTAAATCTGTCCCTATGTGGATGCATTGGCGGCAAGGGGAGGATATACAACTGCCTCCCCAGCTCTTTAACACACAAAAGTAATATAGGTGTTTATGCACACGCTGGGGGATACAGAGCAATGTCCCAGATGAGCTTGTACTGGCCCTAAATATTTACTGCTCAATTCAGAATAATATGTTCAAAGGTAAAGTTTAAAGAAAACACTTAACTTGCTTAAAAATTGGGGGGTGCTCAGAAGTTTTCTTGAGACGTCTCTCAACCTTAAGCTCAGTCAGGGCCCAAAACACGAGAACCGCATGTAAGCTGAGCTTTCAGAGACATTAATGGCACTGGAGTAAAGAAAACTTAAGCCTAAGGACCTCAGTTAAAGGACAAGATCCTAAAACTGACTGCAGCCACAGGGTTTTACTATCACCTTCAGCAGAGACGTGATCTCATGCTGGTATTTTACCACTGTGAGTACAGTAGGACTAGTAGAAATTCTTCTACCCCCACCCTGCAGCCCATTAGGCAGTTACACATACTTCCAGATACTTTCAAAATGCAGAAACTTTTGCAGCCTCAGAGCCAGAAAATTAAAACAAGTTAAGAGTTTAAAACATTCATTTTTCCTACCTTGTGTAGGGGAACAAAACCAAGCTGATTATCAGCCTAACAGTGGAACTTGATACAGACATGCTTGAAAATATAGTGTATGTACTATGTCATACAGTATTTGCTCAGAGATAAAACTACTGAACCAACATACCAGTTTGCATGCCATTCGTTTCTTGGTTTCTCTATCTTGGGCTAAGTACACCTTCCCAAAAGCTCCCCGAGGAATAAAATCAGAGCCAATGTTCCTGTAAGTTAGCTTCCACGGAAACAGGAGCACATCTGAGTCAATTTGGTAGCGCCCGTTCTTGGGTGTGATCTGTGGAGTTAAATAAAAAACAACAACAAAACAAAAATCACAATGAAATTAAAGCTACTTCAAGCCTAATTAATTTTATACATGTAGTGGAAAAGAAAATAATATATCACATATATGTGCATGATGCATGTGATCTGTTCAGCAGTCTTTATTTAGAAACACCAAATGGGAACAGCATGTGAGGTGTGGCATCCATTCACAGCCCAAGCATCCATGGTTCTCTCCAATGACTAACTTACAAAGTGTAAGTTGTAATTAATTGTCTTGAAACAACAACAACATCTGCTGGGTTAATGAAATTACCCCTCTTGTTATTAGATTCACCTGCACGTTTGCCCTTCCTGTAATCTGCTAACTTGTTATGCCGCATACCTGTTACTCACAAGCTATCTTATACAATGTGAGCAAGAGTCTCAGCATTTCCTAATATCACATGTACTGCTAGGGAATCATTTTAATTTTCCATCCTGTATCAGTTTCTGCTGCTTACTAAAAGAAGTCTGTAAAGTAAAGTAGTCTGCCAGAGTTTTATCAACCACCTTCTAGTTTTATACTGTTGTTGAAAAAAGGGATCATGAGTCACACTGTCTGCTTTTGGTGGGTAATACGGGGAGCTTTGGTTCTCTGTACTGTCAACAAGGGAAGGAGGGCTGGTCCAGGAGCAATTCACAGCATCTAACCCAGTCTCTTGCTCTGAATCTTCCTCTGAAAGAGCTCCCTCCCTCTGCACATGACAGGGAGACCAAACTCCCTAACTACAGCCGTGTGAGTACTGCTTTATGTTTGATGTTATTTCTTCAATCTCTTAATATTCTCTAAGGTAAAGAACTAGTAATGTTTCCTATGAAAACACTTCTAATTAATTTAGGGATATAGAGTATTGTCAGTATCTGGGAATATGATTAACCTGTTTACTGCTACTTTATCAAGATTCTTGAAGACATGTAGAAGCACATCAAAGATATTTATCACTTCATGTCTGTCACATGGCCTCACACACTCAGCTCTTCAACTACTCTTTTTAAGATAACAGTATATTAGTAAGATTATTTGGTTTAGATTCCTTTTTAAGATGTAACACAATCTTTCTGTGCTTTAACACAATTTAATCTTCACGATTTTCAGTAGGGAAAGTATCTTTTTGACTACTAAAACTGTCATTTGTGACTAGTATCTACATGAACTGAGTTAATTCTCTGAAGTTCTTAATTTCGTGGAGGGCAAGTTCTTAACTGTTGGGGAGGGAGGGGTATATTTAAGAAAAAGTATTTTGCTTAGGATATACAGAATGAGCCTCCCCTCTACTTATCAGAGCCAAGGTAAAGACCCTAGCAATCCGTACATCTCACCTGCTTGCTTCTGCATTTCAAGGGGTTGAGACTAGCTAATCCACATAGGTTACACCTATCGTAGAAAGTAATACAGATGGAGTGGATTGGATTTGCAGAACAAGAAAGCAGCGACCAGCACACCAGCGACATTCATATTTCCAGGGGGTTTTTAGGACTCATTCCTAGCCTGGTCTCACAGATTGACTGCTCGTCTGTGGCTGTAATGTATCCTCCAGTTTAGTTTTAACTGAAAGAAATCAAGCTTGTGCACTCCAAGACTTTGTGACATGAGCCACGGGTCAGTGGGGGTCACCAAGCAACCATAAACACTCCTGATCCTAACTAAAATGCTGTAGATATTTACAGTGTAGATGCACCTGCTGGAAAGCATGTACAGGTAATACCCTGTCTCCAATCCTCAATTGCTTAATGGGATCACATGCACCTAATTGTACTTGGTTCATACCAATTGCATGTAGAAACAACATGCAAGAAAAACAACCATGAGTACGTAGAACAGTGTCTATCCTATGTATAGGAAACATTTAATATTACTAAGTGTCGTTTCAATATTACAGAGTTTAAAAGTGATTGTTTTGCAATACTGCAATGCTCTCTTTAAAGAGGAATAAAGCAATACCCTGTGCTATTTCACACTCAAGTAACCAGCACGCCTCAAGCAACCAATGTTCACACATAAAACATATTACATGCAAGATATTTAAGATTATAGATGTAGAATATCTTAAGAAAATAAAGCAGCAGCAGAAGCATATATGAATAAACTTCCAGTTCATAAGTGATTGTTTTCAGTGCATCTGTTTCTAAATAGAAGTCCAATGATGCTAATGTCTACAGATACTTGTAGAACACAAATCATTTTAGGGGGAAAATTCACATCTCTCAAACTAATGCACTCATACTTTAAGTTAGCAGTGTGTGATATTATGCAATATTGTAATTCAGAAAGTCACTGTTGATACTATATGCTTTTTCTCCTTACTTTATTATATTTTACATTTTGTGCAGATAGAATGAACTCAGTAAGTATATCAAAACAGATCGTAGATCTTCATTTGGGAGTTTTGCATAGTCAGCTTTTTTTACTGCATAAGGCATTGGAAAATCCTTACCATCTCCCAAACCTGCAATCCATCATAGTTGTGGCTTTTGCTTTTCTACTGCATGTTGGGAAATGTTTTCTAATCTCTAGGGATACAAAGAGGCAACATAGAGTGGCACTTGCTGAACAACACACCTTTCTCTGTAGCTGCCTAAGACTATAGAGGCTAGACTTGATGTCCTCAGAGAACCCCTCCAATCCCAGGGCTGCCCAGGGAACCATGGCCTGACTGTTACTCCCAGGACTGAAGATGAACTTTGTTTAGATTTATCAAAAACTTCTAACTTCTAAAGCCTAATAATTTTCAAGTAAAAAGAACAGAGACATACCATATTCAAGAGGATTCCAGATTCTTGCTGTCTGCATCCTTTAAATTGTTTTGCAGTGTTAGACACCTGATTAGCAAAAGCAAGCAGGTCTTCCACAGTCCCATATTTGACAGAGGACATCAAAGAAACCTCCCTTTCACAAAACAGTAAAGATTCCGCACTTTCTTCGTTCTGATTTGCTTCTTCACACATTGCAATTAAGCTGTCTTCATAGACTGCAAGGTCTCCACCTGGATAAAGGTTTTCCATGATGTCTATCACCTCAGACATATTTAAATTAGTTAGCAACAAGTCAATCTCCTCTTTGCTATCACTACCCGTGCTCATATACTCCATTACTGTTCACTTTGCAAAACCACTCCTGAAAAAAAGAGAAAGAAACAAACCTGAAAACACTTTTCACCTAAATTTGTTTTAGCAAAGTAAGAGTGAAAAGAAGTGATCAGGGCGATAGCTCAGCATTATACAGTTAGGTTTAAAATAATTATGAAAAATACCCCGTAATTAGTAGCCTGCGCGAAGAGGAAATGGAAAGAAAAAAAGTCTTTGCTAGTGAAATTTTATTTAGAATTTATTAGTGAACCTATCCTGTCATTCATTCTCAGCATTTACGTTTATAAAGCTTTTTGTTAGAGGAACTAGACAGTAAAGAAGCACAAACTGGCTATATTTTGCTGGATATGCAAAAATGAAGTAGCATCCTCAATACAAATGAATGAATTCATTATTTGGAAATGAATGACAGAGACGGACACAAACATACTCAATTAGTTTATCCCCAAGTTTTTATGAGCAATTTATGTAATGTGTCCAGAATGGGGAGAAGGTCATGAAGCAAGATCACTCCACTAGTAACAAGCACCTGTTAGTATCATTGCCTAAAGCACAAGTAAATCACCACCTGACGTATGCAATCCATCTTTTTTACAAAAACTGATCTAGAACTAGACTGGAACTGAAACCTTCACCAGTTTCAGAAGAAAGTCAGAAATTGAGTTATAACAATGACCTTTTGAAACAGTTTTGAGCAGTTTGTCTCACCTCAGTAGTCCTAAAAATAACTTCTAAAGGTAAATCTTGACCATTCTGCTAAAGTTGATTTTTACTACAAGAAACTAGGTTCAACATCCCAAAAAAGTCCCTTCCCATCCCAGGTTCCTACTTTAAGTCAGAGAGAGTTTTACTGTATTCAAGTTAAAAACATACGCATGGTCAACAATTAAAATACTTACACAGTTTTCAACACGTAAATGTCTAGAGCACTTACCTTGTATTTATCCTGGTTACATCACACAAAACTGTCAAAAATGCCTCAATATAATCCCTAAAGTCGTCATGGTTCTTGAACCTGTATTTACCACCGATGACAATTTCAAAGCGTTCTGTAGCAGTCTATTAAAAAAAGCCAAACAAATAAAGCCATGGCATGCTAGTTCAAGCAGAAGGACTGGTTTATACTCATATGATCATTTGCTTCACAGGCTTCATGGAAAGAAAAACTAGTAATCACAAGGCTGAGATAACAGGGGATTTTTCTGCAGAAAAAGATGACACCTCAGAAAAGAATCAAGCTACTATATCATCATCTAGATTTCCAAGTAGTAGTGAAAAATAATTTTTCCATGGTTAGGTTCTGAGTTTTAGTCTCCCTGCCTCATGTTTGCTAACAGTAAATAAGAGAAGGATCTCCTCTTCCTTTAGCAGAGCCGAACAGCGCATGCCCTATTTAGAGAGCTCTCACATCCCTTTTTCGTAATCCACTGCAACCATCTATTTTGGGCGAAAAATAACAACCATACAAAAAGTTAATTAAAAAAAAAAAAACAAAAAACCAAGAAACAAACTCAAAACCAAAAAGTAAACAAAAAGAAAACAGAAAAGTAAAGCAGCAATCATAGCCTATTTATCTCAAGGACAAACACCAGACTCGGTCCCCTGAGGCCATGAAGCAATGCCGGTTACCCAGGTACAGTTTCTGGTTATGATTATTATCTTTCTAACCTTCCCCACAAGGATGTGGAAGCTTTGTGGCACGTATTTCTCATGGGTCAGGGTATTTACGTCAGTTCTAATGTTGAAGAAAACCAAGTAAAATGACGCGTCGGACTTGGAAAAGAAACTCAGACCATGTGCTGTGAGTTCAAAAGGCAGGACAGGACAGCTCAGCAGATGCAGCACAGGGAAAGGCAAGCAGACCACCTGTGATGCAACACGCTCCTTTTCAAAACCCCAGGGGTGACAGTGGCAGAGCAGCACTGTGCCCCACCCTGTCCCCCCAAGAGAGATACAGCAACTTTCATCAGCACTCTACACCAGCTCACCCAAGCCTCATGTAAACCTGTTGGCAGTCCGGTGGGAAACCTTGCAGTCACTAGCACTACTCAAGTGGGGAGACCTAGATTTTATATCTGGGATGCTGAGAGAGGTCAGTTTTTCCAACCTACAAAAGAGGAAATAGATACTAGGGGTGTTTTCTAACCTCTAGCATCCAACCTTCCTGCTCTATACCCAGTCTAAAAGCTGTTGACAAAGCATTTCAGAGTGTTCACTCTTTATTGTAAAGGAGATTTCTGGGTTTCCCCACAGCAGTACTCTTATTCATTGCCCCCCCCCCTTTTTTTTTTAAGGCGCTGAATTATTGTGCGCGGAGAGAAAAGAAACAGTACTGTCATAAAAGGAACTGAGAGACTGCAAGTGTGAAGTCAGGTAAAGTTAGAAACTAGTCCCGAGGGACTTTCTGGAGAAAAAAGCCACCCTTTAGATGTCTTTTGTGAATAAAGACAAGTATGTACCACAATTAAACTAATTCACTTTCTGATAATATTTTCATGCATGAGGCATCTGTACAGTGTAAACCAAATGCAACTTTCTGTAAATGCCAGCTCTTCTGTGTTCCTTAAAGTGTTCCAAAACTACATCACAATACTAATAATATTCTTGACAGCATCACTACTACCCAAAAGCTTTGAATAACAAGAAAAAGTGATTACAACTCATGCATTCTTAGTTCTGTGCTTTTAGTGCTTGAGAAAAGCTGCAGAACCTTCATTCACATCTGCAGCCACCTGAAAGGAGACTGTAGCAAGGTGGGTGTCAGTCTCTTCTCCCAAGTAACACAGGGCAAGAGGAAATGGCCCCAAGTTGCACAAGAGGAAGTTTAGACTGGATAGTAGGAAAAATTTCTTCACTGAGAGGCTTGTCAAGCACTGAAACAGGCTGTCCAGTGAAGTGGTTGAGTCACCAGGACGTGTACATGTGGCACAGTTTAGCAGCAGACACAGCAGTGTTAGGTTAATGGCTGGACTCTATGATCTTAAGGATCTTTTCCAACCTTAACGATTCTATGATTCCATTTTCCCTATATCTAGCAAATTTTAAACACTAAATGTTGACATGAGAGCAGTGACTAGACTTTGCAAAGCTGATTTTTTAAAATTATGCAGTAATTTATGCATTATATTTTCACCACCAGCAAAAAAAGGTGTCCATTTGCTAACAGGGCCATCCTTCATTTTTATCCCTAAAATCCTGTACTAGAACCTGTATTGAGGACTCAAGTAAAATTCTAAATCACTCAATACAATACAGGTACATATAGAAATGATATCACTAAGTAGGCTTTACTTTGGTTCTCAGTTAAAAAACTGTTCTTACCTACAGTGGAAAAATGAAACTAAATGCAAGCACTTGAGTCAGTTTCTAAAGCACAAGACTGCTGCTCCAGTTCTGCCATTATTTCAACACTGCCACATGAGTAATTTGCAAGCCAAAGGTTTACTTCTCTATTTATCACAAGTAGCTTTTCTTTAACCCCCTTTTTTATTTTTTTTTTCCTTCTGAGAAGTGTGCTGCTTGACAGCATCCCTACACCCACAGTAACAGTAACTGGATACCAGCCTTCTGAGACCCTGGGGGATTTTTATGTGTCAAGAATCAACAAGGCAAAAAAAAAAAAGAAACCCAAGCAAAACCTGCAATAAAACCAACCAAACACCACCCCCCAAAAAATACTCTCCTCATACTTCCCCCCCCCAAAAAAAAAAACCAAACCAAACAAACCCAAAAAACTGAAACACCAAAGCACCAAAAACCACAAACTGAACTAATCAAAACCTGCACCGACTGGCTTAATAAGATCCTACACCCATAATAAAGATTTCTTGCGCTGCTTTTAGGAAATAATTTCCAAGAAATGGAATGACAAATAATTGTCCATCAGTGATGAAAACAAGGCACTATTCCCTTTTACTAAAAGCTACGGACAGACTTCAAGAACCACAATCCCTTCAGGAAAAAAAAAAAACAAAAAAACAAAAAAACCCCAACAAAACAAACTTCTGCTATTAAGAAACAAGAATTATCAACAATTTCAACTTCTATATCATCGCAGTTTTTCACTTGCGCTACAAAAGTGTTCCGCGTGTTCTCTCACTGCTCGCCCGCTGCCTGTGCGGAGCGTTTCGTGCTCCCCTGCCCTGCAGAACCTGGGAACAGCAGCACAGGTGCGGCGGATCAAACGGCTCCACACAAACACGGCGCACTGCGAGCGGAGGGCAGGCAGGAGCTGGCTCGGCTCCATTCTCGCACTTCTATCCGCGCTGCCAGCCGGCCGCAGCGGTGAAGTAGCCCAGCCGTCTCCTCACCGGCACCGCAGTCCCGTCCCTTCCCGTCCCGCCGGCGCTTTCCCAGGGCTTCTCCCGCCTCACCCGAGGCCGCGCTGCCCTAAGCCCGTTCCTGCTTACCCGCGGGACGCCAGAAGCCGCTCCGTCCGTCCGCACGCCGGGAGCGCCGGGCGCTCTCAGTCGGGTCCCGCGGGGAACTCCCGCAGACGGGGAGGGCGCAGGTGACACCGCCCGCTCCGCGCCGAGGGCGGGGGAGCGGGACGGCCCTGGCCGAGGTTTCTATTTCGGTTTCCGGGAAGGCGGGAGCTGCGCCGCCCTGCTCTGGGCGCGGCCACGGCCCTGCCAGAGCCCCGGTGCCATCCGTGAGCCCCTCGGTTTCCTCTGTTCCTGTGCGCATCTGGGGGGATCCTGCCAGCTCCCTACGCACACCGAGTTCAGGCATTATTAACGATTAGACTTGATGACCTTTAAGGTCTTTTCCAACATAGTTGAATCTATGGTTATAGGAATAAAAATTCAGCTGAAACTGGTGGAATATAGGACAACAATGTGAAGGATTTGTTAGCGGCAGTGGGATTGAAATGCTCTTGGGGACAGCAGCATAAACTCAGTAATTGCTAAAATTGGGCAGGATTATATTTTATTTCTCGTCCAAAAGGCAGTAACTCCTGCAGGACTGCACTGCCCAACTGTTCCACTTCACCGAATTAGCTTTTAAGGAGAGAAGTGGCACCTATTGATCACCAAACCCAGTTGCCACAGCACTAGGAACAGATGAGGTGAACCTGCCTCAAGGTCTCATGAGACACAAGATGATTTTCTGTTTATTATCTGCACTATAATCAGTATTTGCTTACTTAAGTCAGTGGCAAAACTTTCATTATAAAGCTTCAGAACACTCTCCTTAGGCTCCAGTGTTTATTATCAGTACATACAACTCCTTTTCTGTTTCCATTACCTAGACACACTGATTCCCTTGTTTAAAGGTTGCACATTTGCTACTTGTCTTGTGGTGTTCAAAATTGCCCAAAGTATGGCACAAATGACATTCTGAAATGTGTAGGGAACCAGATAGGCTCGCTAATTGATTTTGTTTCCCTCAGCATCATAACTTAGCATGTGGAATACTGCTAGCAGTGTTAACATCTGTTCACACAAGGTTTCTTCTCCAAAATACACAGATGATAAACACATCAGCAAACCTCCATAAAGAAATACATATCTATGTTGAGTTTGACCTTGCTTAGTTGCACTACTCAGTGCATTTACTAAGAAACACCTGTGGAAAAAATGCAAGCAAGTTGAAGACCACTGAAATAAAACCAAAGGAAGGAAATTGAAGGGGACTAAGAAGAAGGCAGGCTACAGGAGAGGTAAAAAAGAGAGAGGCCAGGCACAGGAGAAGGCAGAATTGGGAGCACCTTGAACATGGAAGATTAAAGCTGAGCAAACACATTCTTACACACAGCATCTCTCAAGCTAGGAAACCTTCGGTATCCTCTTTGAGGAATTTGCTTGGGTTATTAGTGTTCCTAAACCCACAATTAATTTTAATGAATCTATTTTCCTTTTCTTAGACCAGCTTCAAAGGGGAAAAGAGGAGGAGTTTCTCTCCACATCAGTGCATTTACGAAGGACAAGTCACAGGATTCCAGAGGAAACTCACCATGGAAAGATGGAGGAAACACAGGTTTCTGCTCCATGGCATGTGTACGTAGGGTATAAACTGAAATGCAGTATTTAAAAAGCAAACTACTCAGGTTCAGGATCATCCTAGGATACAAACCTGAGGTAGGTCATAGCCATTACTTACAGACCCTGACGTACTAGGAGGCTCCCAAGGGTACAGCTCTGCAGTGAAGACCTGCTAACACACAAAAGAGCCACACACCACAGCCTAACATATAATACACATGTGCCCGTAAGTTTTACAGAAATTACTATTTTTAAATACTAACAAAAATGACGTTTTCATCAGTCCATACCTGGGAACCACGCTGTAGGCCACTTCCTGGGTGCCCTGCAGCTCTGTGACCTAACCACTGCATTTCTGATCCCACAGAACATGCATACTGCCTTCTGCATAGTAACTCCCTTTTCACACTCCTGGCATGGGACCAGACAAATCACAAAATGGTTTGGGTTGGAACAGACCACCTAGATCGTCTAGTTCCAACCCCCCTGCCACGGGCAGGAAAACCTCACATGAGACCAGGTTGCTCAAAGCCCCATCGCGGCCTTGAACACTGCCAGTGATGGGGTAGACACATTATTATGTATTTATTATTAAGAAATAAACTCTTTTTGTTTGGTACATTTCAATAATTAATCCCCAATACATTTCTTGACTGCACCTAGAGAGAGATCACCAGTAGCTATAACCAGTGTTTCGCCTTCTTCAACAGCCAGTCAGCTGAAGCCTGCATTCGGCCCCTGTCACTTTGGCCACCGGACCCTTCGGATTCACCTCCATGCCCACCGTTACCCTTCCCGCCCTCGGCTGGCAGGTGTCCTGCAAGGGGCGACCGCAGGCCCTGGCAGATGGGCACGCAGGAGGCCCACCCTGCTCTGCGCTTCCTCACACGGGTATGCAGCAGCCCGCACCCACACGCCTTGGGCCCAGCCTGGGCAGGGCTGGCCACTGAGTTTGCTCCCTCATGCCAGCGCAGGCAGCTGCCTGCTCTCACACGCCTTGGTGGTGACAACAGCCCTTTCCGGCCCGGCAACCGTGGTGCCGGTAATCCAGAGGCAGCCCGGGAGTCACTCAGCTCCAGCCGAAGGAAAGCTGAGCCTCACCGACCGCCGTCCAAAGCAGAGCGAGCGCCTGCGCAGAGGCTGCTGCCGGCCGAGTAATGGCGCACCGCGCGGGCGGGCGGGCGCTGTTCCTGCTGCGGGGCCACCTGCGGCTCCCCGGCCCGGCGGCGACCGGCGGCTACGCCGGACACGGGCAGAGCCGCGGGCAGGTCCGGCCCGGCTCCTCCGGCCCTGCGGTGCAGAGGGCGCCGCAGGCGGCCGGGTCCGAGGAGGCGGGTGAAGGTAGGGGTTGCCGGGCCGCGGCACGTTCCCCTCAGGGTATCGCCGGTACGGCTCTGCCTCCCGAGGGCCGATGAGGTCAGGAGAGGGCGTGGGGAGTGGAGTGTCTGCCTGTCGTGTTGGCTGCGGGCGGTTCGGCCTCGGGAGAGGCGCCTGGGCAGTGCCGGCGTCCCAGGCTTCAGTACTTTCTCAGGGCCTCGGAGTCCCTGCAGCGATGGGGGTATCCCGCGGCGGCTGTGTTGGCCTGTGCTTTCGCTGCCGTAGCGCCAGGGTGCCGCCTGGGAGGCCAGAATTTGCTAGCGGTGTTTGGGACTTGTTTCATTAAACGTTGAAATGCGCGAAAAGTGAATGAATTTCCCCGTCTACTCCACTCTCGTGAGGCCCCGAATACTGCGTTCAGCTCTGGGCCCCCAATATAAAAGGGACGTGGACCTGTTGGAGTGTGTCCAGATTTCGGTTAATGATCTTTTTTTTGGACCTGGTTTGCTACATGATTGTGTGTACACTTGCATTAGCATCAGCATGCAGAGGGCAGAATTAGAATATCTACAAGCACCGTGTGGAGAATGGTGTCGTTTCTTCTAGCAAGAGTACTGGTGTATACCTGTTTAAAATAACTGTAAAACTTTGGCACTAACTGGAAATGTTGTATGGAACAGAGGAAGAAAGCAAAATGGACTGTCTCTCTGCATTTAAAATGCTTACGACTGCCTTTTGGATGTGATCATCTGTACCTGTGCTGTGCTTAGACTGCGCAGATGACAGCAGAGCCAGGAAGAGATGTCAGAGCGCATAATCTGCTGTAGTAACTAAGCACGTACAGGCAGTAAATCAGGCAGGAATCACATGGGCAATCTGGCATAATGCAGAGAGCTGTTGGAGTGAGAAGATCCAGGTTCATCTCCTGATTGTGGCACTTATCCGTGTGACTTGTCCTTTCTGTATCGGAGTCACTTCATACTGCTCTGCCCCTAAGGAAAATAGGGTATTTATCATCTTCATAAAGTGCTGTTTTTGGTTTTCTCATGAAAAATGCTATATACAACTAAGCTTTCAAAACAACTATGTTGCTTCATATTTACAAGACTATGCAAGAGCTCAATAAATTTGTAAAATAAAATCATAGAATGGTTAGGGTTGGAAAGGACCTTAAGATCACCCAGTTCCAACTCCCCTTCTATGGGCAGGGACACCTTCCACTAGATCAGGTTGCTCAAAGCCCTGTCCAGTCCGGCCTTGAACACTGCCAGGATGGAGCAGCCACAACTTCCCTGAGCAACTTGTGCCAGTGTCTTACCACTCTCAGTAAAGAATTTTGTCCTTATATCTAACCTAAATCTCCCGTTTACATTTGATTTTTTTTTCCTTTTAAATAATAATAAATACTAACAAATCTTTTGTGAGGTCACAATATCCCATGGGCTCCTCAAAATCAAGACCATAGAATAGAGTGGTCTGCTGGGTCTCCCTGTAGCAGGCAGTAGCTGCAGGGAAGTAACTGCATGTTCTCCAGTCTGACTTACAAATGGCAGTATTAACAGACAGCAGCTTCACAGGCCGTAGTAATGTGCTGTGGTCGGTAGATTAGTTTGAGAGTTATGCAGGCAAGTGATTATGATTTCAGATTTCAGGATATGTGCCCTTTTCATGTATGCAATCAAGAAAAAAATGTCTTGTGTTCATCATGTCTCATTTCCATGTTAATTCTGTGGGCTGTCAGCAGCAATGTAGATTACCAATGGTGTGGCAAGATATGACTGATCTGTGGGTTTATTGTAGAGCAGATGAAAGTATAATATTAAATGAAAATTTTGAGTAGGAGTTTACTGTAAAAGAAGGTGACGAGTTGTAGAAATAAGCCAATGTTGAATTGTTCCGAAGGTGAAAGTGCTGGTTTTGTGGTAGCTGTGAGAAATTATCTTTCCAGCATAGCTTGCCAAAGGTCTAGCTGCCTCATACCCTAGCTGGTATTTCCAGGCTCATATGTAGAGTCTGGCTCTGCACGCTGAGTGTTTTGATGGTGAACAGCAAATCAAAGGAGATAAAAGATTCCGTGTATTATCAAGCTTCCTGGGGCATCAAAGGAAGTCTGTATTGTTTTCTTCCTGTATTTGCTATTCCTTGTTCTTGCAAATGTATGCATTTGTGACAGACATACACTTAGGTTTGTGTCCTTCACTCATTCTTGGTTGCTTTTTCTTTTGCTGTGACCCTCTCATAGAGCCAGGACAAACCTTTGGCCAGTTGTTCAATCCAGAGAAAGAGACTAAGTGTACTAAAACCAGTTTTAGAACTTTCTGTGTATACGGAAGAGCCTTTATGCTCATTTCTTCTCACAGATGCTGAAGTCAATACCAGAAAGAAGACATTTGCTGAAGTCCAAACAGAACGACTGGAGCAAGCAGAACGGACTGTTTTAATTAAGTGCCCACCAAAACTGAGTGAAAAAAAATTATTGCAGTATTTATCCAGTCACGGAAACATTAAAAGTCATTTCTTTTTTGAAAATTGGGTAAGTAATTAACAAAGTAAAGTAAAATTTAGACTTAGACAAAAACAAATGCCAGCATTTGGTCAAGGCCTCGTACATGCAAGTTAAGAAAATGATCAATGATTAGTGTAATAAATTAATTCTTTATCTTTCTTAATGTTGCTGGGCAACAGATTTTTATTCATAAATCAGCTAAGCAACACTTAAGGCATAGCTAGCAACCTGTTTTACACTAAACCTTTGAAACTTTCACATAGCACTGCGCTGTGCGTTGTTTTGACAACAGAGATAACTCTCTTTTACGTGTTTCTTAAGTGTTGCAGTTGTGAAGATAAGTAGATTTTAGAACTTTTATGTTTAGTGCTTACTGCCAAGAATAGCATATCTTGAATATTTCTGACCTTTTGTGAAGAAGTGTCTAAAAATTGTTGAGGTACAAGGCCTCGCATTCAGCTTCAGGACTGTCATCAAACTGTCTCAATACTCCCACCAACATCTAAATAGCATCAGTTCAGGGCTTGTACGTGCTTATCTAACCCTGTCTGTTTTCATTCGTCATGTTTTAGGGTATCCATGCTTTAATAGAATTTTCGGAAAAGAACAGTATAGCCTCCTTGCAGGATGCCGTTGGAGTCCCAAGTGCTGCAGAGTATCACGTTGTTCCATTTAAATCTAGACTTTTTACTTTCACGCTGAAAAACCCAGTTAATCAAGCTGCTGAAGAGACACCACTTTACCTCTCTCCTCAGTCTCACATTCCAGTGAAAGAGCTTATTGAGAAGCTTTGTCATGCAGACAGTGTAAGTAGAGGTTTCTCGATCTCTTTCAATGAGAAATGAACCATGCCTATTTCAAATTTGCAAGTAGTCATGTGCAATGATTGCAAAAATATTTTCTGTATGAAATAAGCTCATTTGAGATTAAAAAAAATCTTCCAGTTGTAATGATGTTAAGTAGATGTAAATGTATGCTAGTGGACAGAAGATGGGTGATTTTACATTTAAAGTATTTATTTTCTCAACCTAGATAAGCAGTCAGATGTACATCCTACTGAATGAGTATCAGCTTACAGATGAAAATACCAAGCTGCGATATCTGGTCTGTTCCCTGGTTCAGGATTTTGCACGAGCGTATTTTCCAGACAGCACAGTAAAGCCATTTGGCTCTTCAGTCAACACGTTTGGCAAATTGGGATGTGACGTGGACATGTTTGTGGACTTCTGTGATACACAAAAGCATGCTGCAAAAATGGTAAGATTATGCTGTGCATCTTCAACCTATTGGATTTCTTCAACAGAGCAGCTCATTTGCAGCTCATTTGCTGTTTCACGCACAGGAATCAGTTTGTTTATACTTAGATTTTACAGGAGTTCATACTATAGACTGTTAACAAGTTTATTTGAATATTTGTATTTGAAGACTTCCAAAAGCTGGGTGTGACATGAAAGACATCTTCCTTGCAATAGGAAGAAAATGATTTGGTATTTACGTAGACTTTGTACTCGTAGGGTGTATTCCCCTTTGAAAAAGGCCCTCATTGTCTGAAAAGGATGCAGTGTCTGACCTTCCATTCTAGTATTGTAGTTTCATCTCCATGGATGAAGCTGCTGGGCTTCATCCATACTGTTTTAAAGCTTCGCTTTGATTTTTAGGGTTTTCAGGGATGCTGAATGGGTAATTAAGTAAGTGATTCTGGCGTTTTGAAAACTTTATTTGTATGATGATAGTTTCGGAAAAACTAGCTTTGTTTTCCTTAAACAAATAAAATCACGATAGGCTCAAGCTTTTGAAGATTAAATATTCACTCAGCTTTTCTGTACAACTTGTATATTGCTACATATATTACTTTTAAAGAAATATCCCTTCAAACGTACATGGCATTTAATACTATTGCAGCAGTCAGACACAATGAAGGCAAAATGTCAGCTGAAGAGTTCACACACACATCATGTGTGAATTGTTAAAATCTAGGAACCCTTTACATATAAACAGTAAAATTGCCTCTTAAATTTTGAGGGAAAATGTTTCAAGTATAAAATGACCATTTTCAAAGCATTTTTTGTAACTAGCTGTTTTCTTTTGTATTCATCCTCTGTAGAAATAGAAGTTCTGTTGTGAACTTTATTGTTACTTGATGATGGACAGGTTTGCTAGCAGTTGCGATTACTTGTGGATAGTTCATATATATCATTGATACATTCAGTGTTGTGGATAGTTCATATATATCATCGATACATCAATATACAAGTACATTACTTGTGGATAGACTATATTTATATATAAACTATAGTGATATATTCAATATTGTGGATTGTTCATATATATCATTGATATATTCATATATATCAATATACAAGTACATTACTTGTGGATAGACTCATTACTATGGGGATGCTGCAGCAAGAGCCAGCAGGGATACTATCTGAGTGTGTGCCTTCAGATTACATGATAGGTTAATAGGCTGTGTGACACGCTGATACTCTGTGTGATGCAGCAGAGCTTTTGTCTTGTGTGCAAGCACAGACTATATGCACTGAAGATGATGATCTTGTTGGTTTTGTTGACATTTTAGAGTGTTAAAACATGGATACATCTGCTGCATTGATGTGAAAATATGTAAAATAAGGAACATTAGAGCATCACTGACAACCTCGGCTTTGGCCAGCGGCTGGAGCTGGCTAGAACTGTCCCAGTCCAATATTAGGAGCAGCTTCTGGTGGCTTCTTAAAGAAGCCAACCCTGCAGCTACCCTACTACCAAAACCTTGCCATGTAAACCTGGTACTAACATTGGGCCCATCGCCTGTGATAAGCAACAGACAATATTTCAGAGAAAGGCAAAAGTCTCATATAGTTGGCAGTGTGATTTATAGGGAGAACAATATTCTCCCTGGCAAATCATGTGACTACTATACATAACTTGACTGTCTTAGAACAAGTGAAGACAAGGGGAGGTAGCTTTAGTTCTAAGATGATAGAGCAGCAGTGAAATGGGTATCCTCTGATTTTTGCTTTATTGCAGCCTTTTAGGAGGTACCAGCAATGAAGGAGGACCAGGCATTTTGGTACCTGTTTACATTAAATAACATTATTTTTAGTCTTATGGTAAACTGATTTCTAATTGTGAATTTAAGCAGCAAAAGTGGGAGCATTCTTTACCAAGATTGTAAGTGCAATGTTTGACCATGGGTATGGCATTTTTAACATGTGGGCAGTTTGGGATATTAGTGAATGACATGAAACAGAGTTCTGTGATATTTTTAAAGTAACAATTTATGTGTTAAAACAGTTATGCTTCTTGCTTAAGGTACTGTATCAATTTACCCCTGAGTAATAGTTTACTTTATGTACATTTGCTGTTCTGAGTGACATAGCAGGAATAAGTGGAGAACGTGCTGGGGCAAGTGTACCAGTACTTCATCCTGCCCAGCTGACACCAAAGCTATGTGGGAAGGTCCTGTCAATGATTAAGAGTATCTGTTTTATCACTACAAAAAAAAAGTCTTTTTTCAGCTTTTGAGAGATATTGAGCTGCTGTTTGGGAAGGGTTGTGATTTTTGTCACAAACAGAAAGGTCTGAATGCCTGCACAAGTACATGTTGGCTGAGTTCCTGTCTTTTTCTTTCTTGTTACCTGCCTCGATTCTAATAGCTACAGACTGACTTCACTTTGAGCCAGCCCTGCTGTAGCATGCGTACACAGCTAAATGGATGAGGGACCTCTGTCCTGGTATGATCAAACACATGTGCTGTCTGGAGAACTGTTGGGAAGAGCAGGAGCAGTCCACCTCAGTGTTTGCTGGAGCGATTCAGAAATTCAGCAGCTAAATTGACTTTATGGGAAAGGTTCCAAGGTCCTTTACTTCTGAATTGTTTCTCCTGTCTGTGAGCCCATGTTTCTTTTGCATTAACCTGGTGACAACAAAAGTAACCTCCTCTGTGTCTCAGAGGACTAGTTAGGTCACTGTGTATTGCTGTTTGTATAGGGTACACTTCACTCATGATGTGTTGTAAGGCGGGTAATAAATCAGTGTCGGCTCTTGAATTAGCAAGCAAAATTAGCTGAGGCTTCTTAAAAACATTGTGACTATAAAGAGAACAGATTTCATAGGTATGAAGTTATTTTATTGAGATGCACACTACAAATATGACAGTTCGAAATACAAAGCCTACAGGAAAATTAATTTCTGATGTTGTCAGAATACATCTTCACAGGTGTTTTTATTTGTCATAAAAACTGTATGTAGTATGTGTAGTGAAGTGATTGGTTTAGGTCTTGCAGAAGCTTATCTTCATTTCGAAGGATTAAGTTATTTGCATGTTCAAGGGTTTTTTTATTATTTTTTTTAAATGAAAAAGACATTGTCCTTTACACTGATATCTGATTCATTAATAACACATTGTTCTTTGAGGATTTGAAATGGAATTACTGGTGATTTGAAATGAAGGGTGTTCTAGTTGTCATTTGCCTCTCTAATTTCACTGTATGCTCCTCTTTTCAGTCAGATCGCATATGCTCTCAGGAATTCCAGAATTACTTGTTGTAGGCAATAGTGATATGTAGTAGTATTATACTGTAAAGTTACTTGTCCAGATGAGGTTAAGTTGATTACTATTAATCTGGAAAAATTGAATCACTGAAAAAGAATAAAAGATAATACATTTTTACCTTTTTCAAAATTCTGCACGTTGCCTTGAATAGTTCCTGTCTATCAATCTTTAACTGAAACTCTTTTGCAAACTGTTGTAGTCTGTCACAAGTATTTTTAAATGGCTCTGGTTCCAGGGCTAACACTTCACTTTTAAAATTTTGTGTTAGAAAAAAGGTCCCTTCAACATGGAGTATCAGATGAAAAGATTACCATCTGAAAGATTAGCAACCCAGAAAATTCTATCTGTCATTGGTGATTGCCTTGATAATTTTGGTCCTGGATGTGTGAGTGTACAGAAGATACTCAATGCGCGCTGCCCGCTGGTGAAATTTTCCCATCAACCGACAGGATTCCAGTGTGATCTGTCAGTGAGCAACAGGTGAGACAGTTTTAAAAAGTTTAGAAAGAATACTAATGTAATTGTGTTTTGAAAACCTGTAATGAAAACTGTTTTGCCTCCTCCTTTCTGTGTTGTTAGCAGAAGTGAATGTTGGCTGTGAAAGTAAAAGGAATATATTTGACTTTATAGAGCTTAGGTTTTGATATAGTTAAGATATCTTTCTCCAACATAGGCAATATTTGCTGGCTGAAACTGAAGACTTGAAAACCACTCTATACAGTAAGATTAACTTACAAGGAATTGAAAGAAGGCAGTGCTTGTTAGTTATTACTTCCCTTCATTTATATGAGCATATGCCCTGTCTTCTTTTGATTGGTTTTCAGATTAAGCAGCTCCATTGTGTTAGTTTTCAGTTATTTGGCTTCTAGTTATTTTGGTGCCCTTTTTTTCTCAAGGATCAGCATACAGCTGTTTGTTGGCAAGGTATCTTGAATGCTAAATTAACTTGCTGAACGTCTGAAAACAGAATCTCAAGTGTTACTGTCATTTTGGACCTTTCACCACAATGCCCAATAGAGGGAGCAGGTTTCTTAGAAATTTATCTCTTTGCATCTCTTTTTCCTCTTACAGCTTGTTCTCATTTGGTTGATAGTAAAACGCATGGTTTGGTTTGCTGTCATTTATTAAGAAATACCCACCACAATCCAGAATACATCCATAACACTGGTTTAAGGGTACCATAATAAAAAATGAGTAACCAACTTTTTTGTTGTTGTTAGGGAATAGTGGAATGTAAGTGATTATCTTTCAGAATACTTTTCATAAGAATTTTAGTGCTGATTTTTTGATTTGTCTACATGAGATACAATCAGATCCTAGCATGAATTTTCTGAATTACCCAAAGTTCTGTTTCAGAATATGTAGGAGTTGTTAAGGCAGTACTGAACAAATGTCTTCCAATAAAATTACTTTCGTATATGAAGCCAGAGTGAAAGTCAACATTTCCTTGTAATACTCTGCTGACGGTTTGGCTGATTGGGACTGCGCATGTTGTCTTGTTATCATTTGGAGTAATACCGAACCTCTGGACACAAGGAAGCGCATCAGAGTTGAAGTTTTAGAAGTCCAGGTGTTGTAAAACTTTGACATGGTAAATTTCCCCAAAATGCCATGGTGGATTTTTAGAATAATTCAGTGCAAGATAGGAGTAAAACCTCCTGCAGCTGTAGTTCAACAAGGACTTTAAACTAAGCCCCAAATAAGTTTTGCTCTCGCACCATGCTTCCATTCTTCTTCTACTTCTTCTTGCCCTCCCATTTATACATTACATGAATGTTTGTACGACCATATGTTGAAGCAGATAAAAACCTGATACATCTGAAAATTTTTATTCTTCCAGATTAATAGGGTTTTCTAGTAGGACCAAATGTGAGTAATTTGAAAATTGGCTTGTTTTGCAGATCTCATTGTATCTCTGCACTTAATGTATTTTTCAGTACATTGTTAGGATAGAGACACTGTCTAATGTACCTCAAAGGCAATTGTGGCTAAACTATGGTTTTTGCCTTCATTATGTATAGTTTCATCCTTGAGTACTTGCTAGAACTTTCTTGTTCCTTTCTTTCTTTTTTGGTTGTTTTGTTCGGTTTTTGTTTAACTCACACTGTGATGTGGAACAAGGAAACAGTGCAAATGCAGTATTGTATTTACCCATAACTGTATACTTATGACTATGGAAAATTACCAAGTATTTCATCTTGGACAATTTCAGGCATTCTCTTCTATTTTTTAAATGCATAAAAGTTAAATGTGTTTTTTTTTATGGATACCCTACTGATGCAGTAGGGCTGAATAATGAACACTGCATCTGGTACTTCGCAGTTCTCTCATTATTTACATGTCTCTTACTTTTCATTTCTTCTTCAGCATCGCTGTAAAAAGTTCAGAACTCTTGTACATCTATGGCTGTCTGGATTCCCGTGTAAGAGCGCTAGTGTTCAGTGTACGATGTTGGGCCCGTGTTCATGGACTTACAAATAGTATTCCTGGCACCTGGATTACAAACTTCTCTCTGACCATGATGGTCATGTTTTTTCTGCAAAGGAGATCACCACCTATCATTCCAACACTAGATCAGCTTAAAGAACTGGCAGGTAAGGACAGCTGTTTATGTGTTTATTGCAGTGACTTTCACATTTATTTTCTCTAAAGTGATGAATAAGCTCAAGCGATTTATGTTCTCAAATACTAATGCGTACTATGTGTGCCTTATGTTTAAGAGAATATACAGGTTTTAGATGTAATTTTTTTGGTGAAAATAATGTATTTTAAAGGCAAAAAATCCATTTTCAGTACAATACTAAGTTCTATTTAGAGGGGTTAGGCTTGTTCTGTGTCTCACATAATTAAGAGCTCATTTATTTGCTCAGTGCTCCTGTGCTAGCTCTTTTTTGTGCTTATTTTCTATTTTGTTTGTTTTAGAAGACTTGTAGTGTCTCAGATGCTTCTGCAGTTGTAAAGAATTTTGTGCAGGCTGATGTGTCTTTTTTTATAGATGCCAAATATTTAAAAGAAAGGCTGTATTTTTTCCTCACAATTTAGAATATCCTTGAGACTGTCTAGGTCGTCTGCAAATAATTCTCTTATCTTCCCAAACAAGCTGTTCTGGCTGTTTCATACGCAGCTTTCAGGGCATATTATGTTCAGTAAATCTTAGAAAAGCATAGAGAATGATATCCCAAGTTCTTGATTCCTCACTCATGCCTTCTGGTTGTTGACATGCTCCTCTGGAAGCTTTGAGTGCTCTGAGTGGAGAAAAAGGTCTGTGTCCAGTTGCTTTAAAATCAGTTTAAACATTCCATCAGTATTCTATAGATTTTTTTTTTTTTTTAATACATAAGCCAAAACACCTGCACTGAAATTTTACAAGAATATTCCTAAATCTCTTTTAAGTTTTTCAGAAAAAAGACAGTGGACACTTTGGGTCTGAGTTTTTGAAACCCTCACAGTTATTAGCCTCAGAGATTTGTGCTGTTTAGTGTGTGATAAAGCTCTGTATGCAGAGATAACAGGTTTGTTACTTAAAATAAATAACTTAAGAGATACAAAGATATCCTATACCTTATTCCTGTAGGCTTTTAAAAATACGGCATTTACTCATGCCTCTTTTCCTTTGCCTGTCCATACTTTTTTCTTTTAAATCTTTGACCACTTAAGTTGAATCTTAACCTGAAAGTTCACTCGTGAACTCCTAATTTGATGTACTTAGTAGGATAGCATTTATCAAATTCAGTCATGTCTGTTACCTGAATTTTATTAAACACAATGGCATTTTATTATTTATCACTTACAGTTATGCCCATGATTTTTGTTTCAGATCAAAAAGACAAGCTTGTAATTGGAGGATATGATTGCTCATTTGTTAGTGACTTAAGCAAGATTAAATGTACAAATAATACAGAAACACTTGGTAGGTAAATTGTCATCAACATTTTTAAATTGTTTTTTATGAGCATGTTGAAAATAAACTTTTAGTATTACTGATGGCTGTTGTTTCTCTTTCCCTTAGATGTATTGTTGGGTGACTTTTTTGAATATTATGGAAACTTTGATTTCAGAAGGAATTCCATAAATCTTCGAAAGGTGAATGAATTTTAATCTGTCAACTACATCAACTGAATTTCTTTGCTTGCCATTTGACAAACTACATATGCTAAGCAGGAGTTTCTGTAATTTTTAATTGCATGCACAAAGTCCGTTTACATTGGTTGTATCCAAAACCAGAATCTTTTATGTGAAGGAAGAAGGTTTTCCTCTCAAAGCCTTATCACTTATAGCACCATTAAGGACATTTGCAGTGTCGTTACTTGGGTATGTTGGAAAGCACAAACTGATGCTAAGCTTGTATGGTTTTTCATGAAAACCCTGTAACAAAATTGGCAGTTTTAAAAAATAGATGCTATTTTGCTATATATATAACTAGCTGCCTTAACTTCCACCTGTTCCTGCTGGTCTTCTTACAAGAGTTTCAGTGCTGCTGTGTTGCTGTGTGGACATTTGTGTTCTGTTTCCTACATGGGTGCTATGGATTACTGGCATTAAGAGATCTTTTTGCTGCTGATGGCTGATCTTAGAAACTGATTCATTAAGCTGGGGAACTTTTGTTTGCCATTAAGCCTTAAAAAGGCAAGCAAAAAATACATACATGTTGAAGCCTGAGCTTGTCAGGGCAAATGTCTGTGCTGCTGCTGTTTTTCTGTTCAACTAGTCAGTCCTTTTGGCCGTGGGCAAGAGGATGTAGCATGTACGTGAACACTTCCTGGACTAGTGGTAGCTGGTAGATTCCCACTATAGCTTGTGGTGGAAGGCCTGAAGAGATTCCATAATACAGAGCAGGTCAGCCAGGTACCACTGATAAGCACTGAGATGGAAGTGTGTTTAAACAGCAAACTACATAGTTGTCAACGACTTGCCCGAAAGCGCCTATGACCTGAATACCTCTGTACTTAAAGGACAAACTGAATGGGGAGGAATTTCAGCCAAAGTAATAATCTTGTTTTGTTATACTAGCTCCTAATGAGTACTGAAAGAGGAGTGGTTTGAACAGTTTAAGTGCTTGTAGTAGTTTATCACACTGGGCTATGCATGTTAATATGACACACTCATGCTGCCCATACACAAATGGAGATGGGAGTAGGAAACTGCAATGAGTGAGGTCTGAGGTTTGTGGAAAAGCAAACGGGAGAAAGGCCAAAAAGGCTAGGCTGTAGTTGTGTGTTCTTCACCTTGAAGGAAATCTAAGCTGAGTGCGGCAAGGAAAACCACCACTAAGAAGATTCAGAGAACAGGAGTCATACAGTCAGGTTGACAGGAAAATTAACTTGATTAATAATAACTGGGATATTTTTGCAAAAAGTTCTCTACTAGGTCAAAATACTTGTAATGCTAATGCAGTAACTCAAGTGATTTGTTATTTGCTCAGCCTGTAATACACATATGCAACTTTGGCTTTTTCTTTACACTGTCTGCAGGGAAAGGAAGTAAATAAACCTGAATCGTCTCCTCTTTATATCTGGAATCCCTTTGAACAAGACCTTAATATTAGCAAGAATGTTAATCAGCCACAGCTGGAGAAATTTGTAGCTATGGCCAGAGAAAGTGCCTGGATTTTACGGAAGGAAGAGAAAGCTCAGCAAATGACCAATAAAGAGCCTTGGGGACTGGCAGCCCTACTGATACCATTTGGAAAAAGTAATTCCAACAAGGTGAAGAATAGGATGAAAGGAATAGGAAGTGAAACAATCAGAAACCTCTTGGACTCTTTGAAGTTAAATAATCCAAACAATCTACAAAAAGCAGTGGGAAAGTGACTTTCAGCACAGAAACACAGCAGCTTGTATTCTGTTTTAGGAATTGAAGGTGGCATACAGTCTGAAGAACATTGCTTTTAATATTTCTATTATGGTGAAATGGAGAATAAAATGACCTCTGTTTTCCATTGTGATGCTTTTTGTACAGGTCTGCTTGCTTTCTGTACATTTTTCTCCTTGCTCTTCACTTTTCCATCTGTTTTATGAATGAAGAGCTTTCAAATGCAAGTTTCACAGATACATTTTGGAAGTAGTCTTCAGTTGGGCCCTGTTTAAAAAAAGTCTGAGAGGAACAGCATGGGAAGAAGCCTTTGGGAATTCTGTTGGCTAACACACAAATGGTTTGCTAAATAAAAGCTCAAGAAACAACCACCTTTCGGTAAAACCTCAGTGTGAAAGATTGATGTGCTAGAACCATTGCTTCCAATCCAATCATGTTTTAGAAACCAATAAGACCATAGTGCATGTGTCTGGTTTTGCAGTTGTTTTCCATTCATGTAGATAGTGCCAAAACAAAATAAAGAGAATGGAATTAGATAGTAGGGTTTGCCATTTCATGAAACATTGCTCTCCAAGGGTAGTACAACTGTTCCGTGGTAGAAAAGTGGTTTTGTTCTTGTATTTACTATTTGATTTCAGATTTCTTAGGTCAACTCTTTTGTTGTCTGTACCGTAGGACTGGTTCCCACCCACACTTGTATATACACTCATGTTTCTCATCTTGCCTTCAACTTCACTTAAAACCTGTCTTTCAGGTTCAGGCCGGGGCTTTTGCATGTCCTTCTTGCCTCATCACTCTCCTTGAAAGTTGCTGCCTACTAGACAGCATCAAAGCCTTCCTCTCACTATACTTTGCAGAAGGATTTATTCCCTGCAGAGATTTATAGGGAATCAGGTATCATGCTGGAGTCCTGTTCCCAGACTTGCTGTATTTTCAGATACTCAGCAAAACGACGATTGTCCCCCTTTCAGATCAGTTGGTCCAGTGAGAGTCAATCCTTCTCGTTGACTTAAAGCATTGAGTTCTCTGTCCATCTGCCACAAAAGTGTTTAGGAGGAAGGGGGAGAAGGGAGGGAAGAAAGGAAAATGGAGAGCAGATGCGGTGGTAAGCAAATGTCACACAGATTTTCCAGGTACATTTGTGAGTATTCTGCCTGTCCCAGTTTGAGAGCCACTCATGCATTGAAACTAAATGGCAATAATGGTAACTCTATAGACTGTTGTCTTTATTCTTAATAGAAATTCTGTACAAGAAATAGCTGTAATTTGCATATTATCATACAGATGCAACATTGATGTTTATGAACGCTTTCATTTTCAGTGTGTTCAGAGTCTTTTATGTTGCAGTAGTGCATGATATTGTGTAGACTTTCTTTCTAATGGTGTAGTCTGAAGAGTTTAGAAGTGTGTTTTCTCTTTTCCCTGAGGTATTACTTGTTGAAAATAGTGTGGGCAGTAATGCGTACTGGAAAAGTACTTGTAAAAACTGCGCAAGGAGAAGTACTTCTCAGCAGTTGGCAGACTAAAGGGTTAGACATGGAGATCAACTTCATATTAGTTTATTTGGAGTTTAATATTCATGTGTCCATTTCTGATTCAGAAGTGTTTTCTTGAATGATGACTGACATAGGCATTATCCTGGTCACAAGAATTAATTCTTGTATTAATTTTTTCAAGATTGAGCTTTGAATTTCAGACTTAATTTTCTACCTAAATCCTGGTGCTAGTGTGTGAACTTCTTTTTGGTGGCTGGTATGATAACTTGTTACTGGTGCTAACCCAAAGCTTTTAATGGCAAGCTTGGCACAGATGCTGTAAAGAGCCTATTGCTACCTTAAACTTTACAGAACCTAGAGATAGACTTTTCTGCTGTTTCCCTCAGCAAAGGGCTCTGAAGCTTTTTGAAGTTTTTCAAGGGTTAGGGCAGTACTTGAATACTGGTGAGTTTTCTTTTTTCCAGCTAAACAGAATGAGTAATACTGCAGTGCAATAATGAGACAATGGATTATCGGGGACAGAAGCATACAGCAGAGCTGTGGTGGTGTAAATCTACTTGCATTATATTCATGGTGGTTCACCCTAATTGAGGTTTTGTGAGAAATTTGACGACTAGACACAAGATGCTTGTAGTCAAACACCAGTAAACTTTGTATTTTGGTTACACAGCTGAGCCACACTGAAGCACTTGCTTCATTTGTAAATATGTATAGGTGTTAAAGCTGCTTAGTATTCCTTGAAAGGCAGGGCGGAACATGGTTACTGTACGTGCAGCGCCTTTCAGCGTCCCTTTTCTGTTTAGACTGACCGTCCCTTCTGGGAATAGTTCTGAGCCCTTGTTATGGCTGCAGGCCAATTTCTGAAAAGGAAAATAAAGAAGCCAAAAGCAGTGTTGTAGCAATGGAAATGCACGGGTGAATGGTTCAGATGTCTGCAGGTCCAGCAAGCTGGAGACTAGCTGCTGAGTGAAGCCTAGGGACTTTGAGGAGGAGGTATCATTGATATAAATAAGCCCAGTGGGCAGTTTTCATAGAGGAGGCTGCTACGAGGGGTGAGGAGCTGACCTTAAGCTTCCCTAGAACATGAGCTATGTCTGGGAGAAGAGCTGTGTGACACTGGTGGAACTGAAGCCATTTATGGCAAAAGAGCCAGACTGAGAAGAGGAGGACCAAGATTTGAGGGGGTGTATTTAGCAAATCAAAAGAGATGGTGTGATTATAATTTCCTGAGGGCAGCAGCCTTGTCACACTGAAGATGGTTATAAACAATCTACATGGTCCTGTCAGTAAAAACAAGCTTTGGCTATTTGTCAAGAAGGGGCTGTGGTATGATGGTCTGGGTTTGAGAGCTCATTCACATGATCCAAAACCACTTTAAAAACGTCTCAGCAAGAGTCGGCAAGTTTTAGTTGCTTCCCAAATGCTATACTGTAGGATAGGATGCTGGGGAGGCTGCATGTAAGGAACAGTGAATCAAACACATTTTTGTCCCTCTGCTCCTTCCCCTTGCTGGGAATGTTTTTTAGTGCAGTCTCACATTCCCTGGCTCTTAAGTGGTTAGGGAAAGTGAAGACATTTAGAAGTTCCTTGCCCTGAGAAAATGCTCTTTGAGACCATGACTTCAAGTTAACATTTGTTGCCAGTGATGGGTTTTTTGTTGGTTTGGGGTTTTTTTGTCCCACATGTGTGATACTCATAAGAGTTGCAGGAATGAGTTCTGCTGCAACTGCCACTGCTCCGTCTTTCCACTGTAGCTTCCTAAGAATCTGCAGCCTTTGTCTACACTTGGCTGCTGGGTGAGCATCTGTGTGCGATGCTCATGGATAAGACATAGTCATAAAACTGAGAATTCTTGGTTGGTAGCAGATGCTCTATTCCTCTGCTTCAATTTCAAATCTATAGATCCTGCCTGAGATTCTGTCCTTTAGACTTTGGATAATTCAGGTTCAGAGAGACCTTTGGACCTAGTCCAGACACCTCAAGAGGAATCAGCTGCGAGATTAGACCCGATTCTTCAGGGCTTTCTCTACTCAATACTTGAAAATCTCCAAGGATGGAGACTGCACAGCCTCTTTGGGTAACCTGTTCCAGTGTTTGGCTGTCCTCACCACTCCAATGGGCTGCTCTGTAATACACTGCCACATCCTTGTAACTCTTAGTGGCTTCTTTTCTGATCATAACCCACATTCTCAGTCAGACTGCCATCCATCACAAACGTTCAAGCTGCTTCTCAATGTAAAGAGACCCCCAAGTCTTCCTGTCTTCCTGTCTTAATTCCTGCGGAGCCTGTATACATCTATCACAGTGCTCCTACCATACATGAGCTATCCCACTACATCTGTTGTTTCAACAGTGCTGCGGTGACAGAATGACGGAGCTCTAGTTCCTCATGTTTGTTCCAGGCTGCCATACATTCATGTCTATAACTTTGAGGTGGGTACCTGTTCATCCTTTTTTACTGTTCTTGAGGTACCTCTTGTTTCCATCTACTTGTATCCTTTGCTCTCAATCTATGTCTACTGCTGCCTCACTTAACCGTGAGTTATAATTGTTCTCCCGTGTTGGTCCTAATTGAAAGCTTTGATATGGCCACTGCCCTTCCCCAGCTGACAAATTCCCCATGACATTCAAATCTGGCCTAAAAATTTCTAAAAGGATCTGAAGGAAAATACGAGGTTGTGAGTTCCAGATTGGCACCGCAGAAAGGCAGCAGAAAACACATTTGTGCCGCTGCAGGGGAGCATAGTGGAAACACCTGAGCTTGCTTCGGCTGAAGCACACAGCACTACTTAGAGACACTTGTGCAGGTGTGGAAGCAACAAAGTCCTGGAGACACAGCACTGTGCCCCAAAGGCAGTAGTGTGGCACAGGACTCTGCTCCCTAGCAGAGCTTGGCAGCTTGTATCTGGCACGTTGCCAGTGCTGTATTACTTCTGGGTCCAGAGCAGTTTGGCTTTCAGCTGCAATGTAGTTATGCTCCATCCTTGTGCTGGGTCTGTGGTCATCAAGGAAACATGTTCTTACAACAGCATGTCTTCGTTCTTGCAGGTTTGTTTCAAAGTTCAATTTTGTTTATACTCTGTGGGGGATATGGGCTGCTTTTTGTATTTGTGCCTTTGGAAAAAAGAAAGTTAGACAAAGAACTTTTATTTAAATAATTTTGCCAGCAAACTAGTTAAAGGTCCATGCCAAGTTCAGCTGAAGCAAGTTTAGGATTTCCAGCCTTGGCTACTTTGGAGATCTAATGAAACAGCAATTAGGAAGTTTTTCAAAGTGAAATCCTGTGCACTGGAAAGTTCTCTCTTCCAAATGCGTGCTTTGTATTGCTTATTGCGAAATTACCACCAAGGTTCTTCTATTCTAGTGGGAAATTCTTCTACACATCACAGATAATTTGGGGTCAGTTTGTTTAAAACAAGGGTTAGGATTTACACAAGGCCAACCTGTGCCTGGAGATAAAACCTCTTTTGCCATAAATGCTCCTAGTTGAAAGTCTTGATTCACTGCTTTTGCAGACCTGTTTCTAATATTCTCTTTAAGTAGAGGGTTGTTTTGCTTTCTTTTGCAGGACCTTCATGCAAAAGGTTTTCCCCCTCCCCATTGTCTTTAAATCATCTCTCATCTGCTCTGTAAAATTTGGCCCACAGTATTTTGTGGAGCAACAGTGAATGCAGCTGCATTCAAGAAATGGGTAGTTTTAAATATGTGGCTCCCGCAATGCAATGTAACTTTTTTCAACTGCTTCATTTCTTGTGTAGATTGAGTCTCCATACTGCCTTTTCTGCAGCTTGTAGGGGGATCAATTAGCTCAGCTTGATGGGCCCCACCTATACTGAGCATGTATTTTTCGGCAGTCTGTTCATCAGAGACGACTTTCACACAGTCTGTAGCACTAGAAAGTAGCAGTTCCCTGAAAATTTTCCAGGAGATGCTTTACCCTTCAAAATGATTTGTTTCCCCTGTTGTTATGGTGAAAACTATGTTCAATTTATTTCGCAGAGAGACTTCAGAGATACATAGGGGTTTGTTCCCATGCTGAGCTCTCTTGTGCATACAGATTTGTAGTCAGTGTAAATAGTGCAGCCCTGTACAGGAATCTTGCATGGAAAAACTCCCAGAATATGTCTTCTAGGTATTATCCTCATAGCCTGACGGGGGAGGTAAGAGCCCCATGAATTACAAATTTATAGCCTCCTATTTGAGTTGCTGATTCCACAGGATGGAACAATTCCCGTAATTCTGTATTGCTTTTTCTCATGTTGGACACAGGAAAATATCTGCTTTCCTGCAGAGAAAAGGTACATATGTTAGAAGTTGGATTGTTAGGTTGAAAACCAGGATTAGTTAAATTCTTCTTGAATATTTACATCTGAAGTTTGGTTTTCTAAAATCCTTCTCTAGGAGCTATTGCTAGAGCTTCTCAAGATGAGAAGAAAGAACTAGGAGCATACACAAAGACTTCATATTTAAAGTAATTAGATAAATAGTAATTACTATTAGATTACTTATAAAAAATAGTGATACAGTGGAAAGTAATACATCTAACAATGCAGCAATAACAAGGAACACTGCTCTATCTCTCTTTGAAACGGTCTTCCTCCCTAATTTTCTGTAGTCTTCCGAATGGTACGCTACTTCTGTAAAATGATGGGATTTGGAAGAGCATACTCAATGGAAATCACAATATCCAGTACATGGGAGGGTGAGTATTTAGCCACTGCAGTAAATAAAAATGAAGCATTACTGACTCTGTCATGAAATGAGATTCAGAGATTTTGTGACTCCAAAAATACAATATAGAAAATTGCTCTGTGGATCTTTAAGTGGTTCATACTTCTTCCTTTTGAAAATTATCTTTGGACACCTATCAAAAGAGGGTTTGCTATAATGCCTTGATATCTGAGCTTGCAAAGTAATGTCTTATTTCAAATGCCCATGATCTGTTTTGCTGAGGCACGAAAGACCTCTGCTATTACAGTTCTGCACTAAAATCTATGTTTAAGAGGGTTTGCATTGCAGTTGGCTGAGGAATGTGGAATATTATCATTTTCAGTTATCCTAAAAATGCAAATGCTTACAGATAGCAACAGACTTTCACACTGCTCCCACTTAGGCTGCATGATTTCTGTTCCCCTTTTTACTGTAGACAGTACTTTCAATCTTTGAAATGTTTTGCAGCAATTAATTTTGTATTTCTTCTAGGAGATAAATGAAGTAAAAAACCTCTTCTGTATTTGTTTAATAAGTCACTGTTTCATTGTGCTGTTGAAGTCGTTGATGAGATAAAGAATAGAATATCTGGCATTTTCCTCCCTCAGATGTGGGCAGAGGTTTGTAGCATAATGAAACGGGGATGGATTTCGTAGAGCAATGGTTTTGAACTGTTCATCTCTGAATTCTCAGTGTCCAGGGAACTATGTCTAAAGAGATCACCAAAAAAAAAGAAGGAAAACAAAACTCTGAGAAAGCCAACCTGATGTCAGCCAGCTACAATTCGCACAGCAGAGGCTTGTAACTTTGGGGATTTTCCAAACAAAACAAAGGTCAGACCAGATGCTGTTGAGTCATGGCTGGAGAAGTAGCATTTCTTGCATTCCAGCATCCCTTTATGATTAATAATTTGTTTAAGTAAGTGGCAGTCTCTGAAGAATATGTCTCTCTCACTTACAAAACATGGTTGCTAATGAAGAGAGCAGAAATAATATTTGGGATGTCTGACAAACTCTGAAAGATATCTCTTTGTGGGGAGAGAAGAAATATTTTCTAGCAGGTTATCTAAAGTTTCTGAACCCTGCCTTGCCAAAAACTTGCCTTTTATCCCTATAAAGGAAGAATATGGGCATCTCAGTTTGTCTTGATTTAATTTTATTCCACACGCATAGGGTTACAGGTATGTGGCAGTTAGGCATAAGTGATAGGATTTTATGCTCCAAATACTGGTAAGAGAGAAGCTTCAGATCACATAGGTTAATGCAGGTTTGATTCAAAGGTACCTCGTCCAAATCTCCTCCCCTTTTTTAGACCCCTCCCATCATTGCAGCAGAGGACTATAAATATTAACTACTGACAGCTGCTCACTCTCAGTAGGGATGCCTCTCCCTGGAGTTAATCTTTCTGGTTCAGTGGGGACCTTTCATTGCCAAGCTGACCCAGGGGCTTCTGAAGCTTGAGAAGTCAAAGAGCTGTTTGTCACTCACATGTCCCATTCCTGTCAAGTTTTCACTCTCCTCCAACAACACCAGGACACAACTCTAAAATTATTCTCTGACACCAGAGTGGACAGTGATTTTATAGCATGGTCATTTCTATTACTCAAATTTGAGCAATTTATGTTGTTGGGAGGGGGGAGTATGTTTTTATTTAGCATCTTTATTTTATTTTGCAAAAAAGATTGACGAAATTATTATCTTTTTTTCCCCTGGAGCTTGATAAGCAAGAGCTCCCAGAGCTGTGCTTCACTTGCTCCCATGTTTGTCCTGGCAAAGAACAAAATTTAAAGCCGAGCCTTTTTCTGCTGGGTGTTTTTCTTTTCTGCGCTAAACACAAAACATGCAGTTGGTGTCATGAGAGCAGTAGGTATGGGATTCAACTGATGCTTCCCAGCAGAAAGCTGTCTTGCCAAGTCATTAAGGAGGCATGACAATGATCAATTTCGGTGATAATACAGCAGGAACACAAGTCAAATTGTTTGCTATGTAGGTCAGAATGGGGTATGTTGGCATCTCTGTTTGCAGACTTGACAAAGAAGTCTGGGAATGGAAAGCATGACAGGAAAAACCCTATCCTGATACTGCTTAAATTTTTCCGCTGGCAGAGGTAGGCTATGAACAAGTTTGCTGTCAAATACTTGCTGTCTAGCTGTCATAGCTGGGCACTGTCTGAATATGAGGTTTAATTTTTCAGATTAAACAACTCGTTTACTCTTTAGTCAAGCTCTGCAATTAAAGGCTTGGTCTTTGTCAAGGAGGAGTCCCTTAGAAATACTCAGTCATGCTCTTCTGGCATAGTTCCTGACAGCAGTTTATGTTCATGTAGATATTTAGTGTACTTAAGAGTTAGGGGAAATTGACAGGTAAATTGGTTACCTCAGGACTATTCTTGCAGAGCTGTCTTTTAATGTCTGCAGTAGGGCTTTAGAAACTTGTTCACCAGTCAGTTTGGGTTTTGCCTATTCAGTCAACACGGGCTTTGCAGATTGGCATAAGATGAAGTTGTTGGGGGCATAATCTTGTCTAATGCATTACAACATATTTTTGGACTCCCCAGTGCACATCATGAGGACATGTCTTCTGGGAGTCCACCAGCTCTCTCCTTATCTGTCTTCCTTCCAGGAAAACCTCTGCTTATTGAAGAACCAAAGTTTATTTCTTTCCTTACGCGAGCGCTCCAAAGGACGGACTGGGGACTGCTTTTGTTTGGTAGGTTTGAAAGGTATCATGTGCTTTTCAGAGCATGGTGCAGCTCTGCATGTGCCCATGCAAGCACCTCGAGCTCTAGTTTCCAGGTTTGTCCCTCTGGTCCTCCATTACCATTATATACATAAACAGTAACACTACAGCTAATACTGCTCTATTGCTGGGAGAAGCTGAGGCACACATTGTGTTTTCCTATTTTGGTGAGAATAACTCTTTCCCAAATGATGCATTTCCTTGATACTGATGTCAGTTTCTTCTACTACCAGTGGGAGAAATGTGTGATGCCTTACAGCATAATGCTACAGCAAACATTACAGCCCAAACTGTACTTTTTTTAGCTTCTACACCACACGTATTCAGGAAAAAATTTTGTCCCATATCTTGAAAGCTGAAAAGATTTTTGAAGCAGCTGGAGGCAGTGTTCCAAGGTCAGATCATGTATCTTTTTTTTTCTTTCCTCTGGAAAGGAGATAAATTCTGATGGCTGGACACGATGTTGTCTAATGATCACAGTTTTTCTTGGCATGTTTATTAGCACATTGTGGACTTTTATGAGACTGTTCTCCTCCATCAGTCCTAACCATTTATAGCAATTCTTTTCTCCAGGGTTCAGTTAATTACCTCATGAAAATCTGTTTCATTTAGGAAAGATACCAAGTTAGGTGATAATAAATCTGAAGTAACAACATATGCAGTCAAAGATTTTAAGTTACAGTATAATTCAGAAGGGAAGTGGGTGGTAACTCTGATATTTTTATTTCAGCCTCATCATGACAATTTTATTTAATATAATTTTTTTTTTAATTGTTGGTGATGCTTAATTAAGAAAAAAAATCCCAACAGGGAAAAATCTGTCTACCTGGCCAAAGGTCAGATTTCTCTTCTAGTAAGGCTAAAGCCCTAGCCAGTGTTGGTGTAAAATATATGTAGCTTAACAGTTTTCAACAGAAGTCACCAGCTGAGGATTTTGATGGTTCTTGATTACAAATAAAGGCATAATGAATAATAATAATGGAAGGGACTTTGGCTTCCGCTACTGCGCTCTTACGTGAAATGCATGCAAACAGAGCAGAACATCATATTCTGACACAGAGGAGCATCTGATGTAAACAAAACTTGAATTTTCAAAGGGCTTCAGTATTGAATTCCAGATCCTTTATGCATCTTTGAAAAATCACTGAAAAATCAATTACACAGCAGCTTATGCTGGGAAGAAGAACCGAGTGTGTCTTCTGTGGAAGCATCACATGGAGATGAATGGCCAGTAGGTCTGGTGAGCCAGTCATCCGTTCCAGACCGGTCTTTGTTTCTGTAAATGAGCCAGTGTATATCTGGAAGAATGGGAAGTTGTCTGGAAATTTGATCCAGTTGATTCAACAAATAGCTCAGTCGATGCTGCAATAAGAGCACAGTTGATTATTTTAAATGTTCAAATAATGTAATACATTTAATTAAATAAAATATTAAGCCATTACTGTTCATTGCTAAAGGAAGTAGGAAAATAGTAGAAATCATGAGCTACGCTCTCAATCCTCCCATTCAAATAATTGTAATACCAAAATAAGGAGTAGCATGACAGGATGAAAAAACATCTTTTGATAAGACATACCATACACACTCTGTCAGGCTTGAAGACTGTATTTATATTTGGATGGTGTAATAATTACTGTTATATTAGGCTATTTTTATATGCATCTATTAAATGTACTAATTCAAACAAAGTTACTTTAAAAAAGCATTGGATTTGGTCTGATTCATATGAAAATTAAGAGAAATGCATTTTCACCCTGATTTTCTCATTGACACTGAGGATTCAGCTGATAAGATTCTCAACTTCCCCCCCAAAAAAAGTTCAAGGCTGGATTTCTTGGTTGTTCATGGAATTTTTCTGATTCCACCCTCACAGTTCTAAGTAATTTTATGCATATCTATGTGAAAGTTTCTTTGGCATACATAATTAATGAAGGTAAAGTAGAGGAATTTACCCATAATCAGTAAAAGCAAAAACATTTGGATTAACTCCTGCTGTAGTCTAACTTCATGCAATTCTAGTGATACCAGGGAGTGATTGTCTTCATCCTCTAGTGAAAACTGTCAACAGCAAAATACATATGTGCTTAGCACAGGTTAAGCCAAGAAAACATTGGAGGCTCTTAGATTTCACCGTGCCTTTGGAGAGAAACTTGTGCAGTGCCTTCAGGAGCTAGTTCTGGCTGTAGCTGCTCAAAGGCAGCAGCTTTGCATGCCTTTTAGCTGCGACTTGCACACCCTTTAGTTAAGTTTTGCACACCCTTTAGTTAAGTTTTACACACCCTTTCAGTTGGGGCTGCCCTCCCCTTATTCCTGCTCCGGCATTGCCCTCTTGTGTGGGCACGGGCATTGCACAGCCTGGCGGTGATCACCCCTAGAAGAGAGGCCACAGAATCACCCAGGCAAAGCCTGCGGTCCCCCTGCTTTTTTCTCAGTTTTAATGAGCACAGGAAGCTACAAGCTTGGTCTTCTTTTACTTTTAAGCCTGTCAGCAGTAAATACCAGACCAGTTTCTAATAACTTATGTCCTCTTTACTTGTTAATCGGAAAAAGGCTGACGTGGGCTTTATTCCCAAGGCAACCACCCCCACTACCGCTGTACCATGCCTGGTGTCCACACAGCATCCCGTGACGCAAACAGCTGCGCTCCTCGTTGGGAAATCCCCCTGCGTAAGGCAGTCCTTCTTGTGCAGTAGCATGGACCTCGTGGCTTTCGCTTTTCTAGCTGCAGAAAAGGAAATGTGAAAGCTCTGTCCTCATCCAGTGTGACTTCGGAGCTGGGAGCAATTATGCTTCAATGCACAAACAAGCTACAGCCCTGCCTCGGGAGTTTTAAAATGTCTTGTGCTCTATCAAGAAGTTTTAGGGTACATGCTGTTTCTCACAGAGACCTTCTCAGCATCCTCCCCTACTGCCACTACCCTGGGGCACCCTGAGAAGCAGCATTCCCCTAATCATCCAAGTCCCTAGGAATGGGGGATCTGGCTGCTCTGCTTTCTGTTGGCAAAGAAAATCATCCCCAACTTTCCAGTAAGGGAGGGAGGAAATGTTGATTGCTGGGATGCTCCTGCATTTTGCTCCAATTCCAAAACCCTGGGCAAAGTGCTTCATTTCTCCCTGCAAATGGAAATTCTGGCCCAGGAAAGTGAATAAGTCTAGTAAGTGAATAAGGGCCTGACTCCCTCCTTTGCCCATCTTCTCTGCAAAGCCCATTGAGAGTGGTTTTGTGCTGCTAAACCCTGTTAAAGACGCAAAGCAAAGCACATATTCTCTTGGTGTAACACTGGAAGGAGAAATTCCTTCCTACATGGACAGCATGAAATGTGTGCGAATTCTGTTTCCACATGTTAAGGCATTTATGCAGCTTGAAAAAAATTCATCTGTATTCCAAAACCAGTGAGCAAAGCCAGTAGCATGGTTGCTGCAAGTATATGGGTGACTCCGTACAAGTCTAACAGAGCTGTATGCCTAAAAGCAGGTATGGCTGATGCACTTGGGTTGAGGACCTACTTGCTAAGAGCATCTACATTTTGAAACAGGATGCTGTGATTCAACTTTCTCATCATCGACTTCAATTCAAACAGGAGAAATTTCTACATCGTGGAAAATGGTTGCTTTGTGATGTGTCATGGAATAGGCTGCAAGAGAACCCCCCTCTGCCTTTCAGAGAGGCTCTTTTGATCTAGAGGACCTTAAGGGGCAGTCTGTGAAACTTCAGAGTGCAAATGTAAAGCTTAATCTTTGTAAGTTATTAACTTTGCACTGGATAAACACAGTCCATTTATTCATCACCCCTCTGAAACACCAGTGCTTCAAGATCTGGAGCCCAGCTCCCCTCTGGGCTGAGGTCCTCAGGGTCCTCAGCAGTTTGATCCCTTTCTACTTGCATATACCAGTGCTCATTTTACGGGAGCCTGGCAGGGAGGTGAGGATGTGCTCGATGGTTGATGCAGCAGTGGCTTCCTCTGCGATAGGGGGCAGAGCATCCTGCTCTGAGCCGCTCAGTAGAAGGGGCCTCCTGGGAACTCAGGTACCCCTATGTCTCTGCTTTTTACTTCACACTTTTCATGAGTTGACAATCAGGGTCTGGGCTGTGTACCCTCCCCCTCTTCTCTGTTCTGCTCCCACCTTCTTGTGAACCTGAGTGTCTTCTCTCCCTGTGCTGGGAAAAGCCCTGGGTAGGTTCTTTATTGATACAGATAAATCCTGCTCTCTATTTTCACTCTCACCTGCCATATTATTCGGTGTTGGACTGCTACACCGCTTACACCTTTCTGATATTACGTCCATGTCTTGGATAACTATTGTCTATCTTCTGCACATTCAACAGCTGGGAGAAGGGCAGACCCTGACAGCCAGAAGGCAGCAGAACACCACCTCCCGTCATGGCCTTCAGTTTATCCTAGCATTAACAGAAAAAACCTTTTATCTGCATGGAGTTCAACCCTAATCAGTCCTTGATGATGGCAAAGGTAATGGGCTGAAAAGCTCTCCGTCCTGTAGTGTGTAGGGACAGCGTGTGTACTTGGCCTTGCAGTAGCCTGTAATATGCTAAGAAAGGCAGATTGGGTGGCCTGCTCCCAAGAGCAGCAACTCAGTGGGTGGGGAAACGCTGCAGATCATAATTTTGGATGACTTCAGCGCAGCACAGAGGACTAAAACTTCACACTGCTGTTCCCTGTCAAAAAACATTTACTGCTTAGCTGAACCACAGCCCAGCCTCCTCATAGCTACTCCATGAAGTTACAATGTGGTGCCACAGGATGCAGGTTGTCCTGCTGTCAGCGTACATGGCAGTGCACCAGCTGAGGTGCAAACTGCTGATGAAGCTGCACGTCTCCCCACCATGGTGTGCGCTTCCAGCCAAGCAACGACTGCACTGATGGGCTTTACTGGAGGGTGTTTAGAAATGTTCTGTCACAGTGCTTGGAAAAGTCTGAAAAGCAAAGGTGTCTGGCTCTGCCAGCAAAAACATCTCCTAAAAGGAGAAGATAAATTACTTTTTCTGTGTGGTAGGCTCACTTTCCAGAAAGACAAATGCCACCAAAAGTGGTGGGAGGGATAACAGAGGCAGCTTATATAAAGAGGTGATTTTTTTCAGCATGAAATTATGCATCAGTTCTGCCTGCCACAGACCTCGCGACATTGGCCCTCCCTCTCTCATCTCAGCTTCTTTCTCTCAGTGTGAGGCTGCAAGCTGCTGTGTAAAAAATACATATTTTTAACATGGAATAGCTGCTTCTGCAAAGGTACACATCAAAGGCACCGAAATACTCCTTCCAAGCTCTGAACCAACCTGCCTGCCCTTCTGTCCTGAGGCTAGAGCATGAGGCCATTCATTGATTAGAAAGGGCCTTGCTCAAGTCCCATGTGAGCTGGGAAACCTTTCCCATCACTGCACAGATTTTTTTCTAAAACAGTATTTGAAAAAGAGTCTTCCTGGGAGGTTTGTCCATACTCTCACAAGCATGAACCAGCATAATGATATCATTTGTTCCTTGGCATTTCCCTGCAAAATTCTCATTATTCCAGAGTAATTCTTTCAAGCCCTGTTATGTACATGTTGTAGCTGCATTATTTAATCCCTGTGAAGATCTATAGATTTTTCTGTTAGGGATGAGAGCTGATAAAGTCCGGTATGTCAGATGCTTCTTACAAACAAAAACTTATCTGTCATTTACTAAAAAATCTTTCCATCGGTGATTGAATGAAAAGACTAAAATTGTACCAATCTGAAGCTGGGCCATACTAGAATCACAGACTGATAAGGCTGGATAAAGTTGGCAGGAACATCTGGAGATCAGGCAGTCCAACCTCCTGTTCAGAACAGGGTCAGCAAGGCCTGGTTGCCCAGAACTATGGCCAGTTTATGTTGAATGTCTCTGCAGATGGAGCCTTCACTACTGCTCTGGACAACTTGCTCCAGTGTTCAACCACCCTCTCAGTAAAGCAGTTTTTTCTTGTTTAAACAGAATTTCTTTCATTGCCTATTTTCTCTTGTCCTGCCACTGGGTACCACTGGCTCTACCTCCCTTAAGCTCTCCTATTAGGTATTTGCACATAATGGTGAGATCCTCCCTGAGTCTTCTCTTTTCCAGGCTGAACAGTCCCAGCACTCTCAGCTTCCTCTTCTTTAAAGAGATACTCCAGTCCCTTGATCATTTTCATGGGCCATCACTGGACTCACTCCAGTAAGCCATGTTTCTCTTGAATTGGGGAGCCCAGAATCAGACACAGCACTCCAGGTGCTGAGTAGAGGAGAAGGATCACCTCTTTCAACCTGCTGGCAGTGCTTTGTCTAATGCAGCCCAGGACACCATTGGTCTTTGCCAAAGTTTCCTCAATTTTTTTTATTGCCCTTCCTAAGGAAGAAGGAACATTTGCTTTCTTCCAGTCTTTAGGAATCTCTCCTGATCACTATGACCTTTCAAACATTATAGAGAGTGGCCTTGCAATGGGCCTGCACATGTCCAATTTGTTTAAATGTTTCCTAACCTCACCACTTCCACTGAGGGTAGGTCTTGCTCCAGACTTTCACCTTGGTCCCGGGGAGTCTAGAGCATTGTTTAGCAAAGATGCAATATTTAGTTAATTCTCCGAAGTGCTCACAGCGCTTTTCGGTTTTCTCCCCATTCAGTTCTACAGTATTCTCCAGAAAAAACTTAGCTCAACAACAGTGTTTCAGTGTAATTATAACTTCTATATCTCTACCTTCCTTCCATCCCTTTTCCTCCCACTCACCTCCAGCACCTTATTTCTAAATCCTCCTCCTTCCTCAGTGCCTGCGGGAGGAGACAGGCTTTGCAGCAGGTCTGTGAACTCGTATTTCCTGCTTTGAGGGGCACAAGAGTAGCATGCTTAAGTCCCTGTGGCGTTTACTTGAAAATTCCAGCTTTATTTCATTAATTTCAGAGCTCAGGTAAAGGTTTTCCATTAACCTCATCCCAGCAGCAGATACCCAGCAAGGGGTTCCATTGCTGCAGATTTGCACTGAAAAGGTGAAATGATTCTGCTTAAACAGACAAATTTAACTTGCTACCCAGGGTGTGCTTTGGAATCCTGCAGGATTTTCCTGAAAGATTAATGATGTTAAAAAGCGCTAATGGCAGGCAAGAGCAGCTTTTAGCCGTAGGGCTGTCGGAGGTCGCACAGACTGCCAAGCTGCTCCCTGCTGGGTGTGGGGACCCTTGCCCTGGTAGCCCCATGCTTGAGGTGCCACAGCATGGCAAGGGAGCCCACCTGCCCTACCACTGCAAGCCTGGCATGCATTGATCATGTTCCTGACAAGCCTTGAGCAAGTTTGCGGAAGAGTTCCCAGCCGTTGCTGTCAAGCATGCCGGTCCTCACGCTTCCGCAGAACAGGCATACTCTGAAATGACAGGTTTTTTCCAAAGTGCTTGTCTGTCTTTTATGTTTGCCTCCTCAAGCAGAAGAAAGGTCTCTGCATTAATACACCACTGCAGCTTTTTCAGAAATATTGGCCTGGCCTTTGCCTGTCCTTCTGCAGAGCTGGGCTGGTGGAAGGGATGAGCTCCCTTCCCCATTTCTCTTTGCATGTGCCCACATCACCCCAGCAACCCGCCTCAGCCCCAGACTGCTACCCATCTTCCTGTCTGGTCTGGATGCCAAAAGCTGTTTCTCTGTCCCATGCTGACACTTTCTTCCTTCTCAGCTCTTTCAGTGAAACCAGATCCTTCTGCAGTTTCAGCCATGATGTGACAGTTGGATTTTGGACACTGCTAGCTGGAAAGATTTTCTATCCGAGAAAGCATTACCTACTGCTCCAAGACAAACAAACAAAAAAAATAATGAGGAAAAATTTACCAACTTATTTATACTCCCCCACCGGAAGGGAGAGAGCATAGAGAGCCAGACTTCATCTCCACCTTGTTCCTACACACCCAGCCCATGTTTGCAAGCACAGGGCACGTTGCATTTGGCATAAACCGGGCATCTAAAGCCAAGTACACAGTCAGCAGGATGGGCATACTGAATCCCCTAAACAGGCAGAAGTGCCTGTCTCATTTCTAGCCCATGCCCCTGCCTGTTTGAGATCCTTCTTAAAAGATTTCAATCGAATTCTGTATTCTAGAGCATACAGTTTAAACTTGGAGAGAGAGAATGTTCTACCTATAGGTTTGGCTAGAAAATGAGCTGCATTCCATAAGGTTTGGGGTTTTCTTCTGCACGTAACAGAAAATTACTTACATGGTGTCATTCTCTATTAATCTGATTATGATCAAAGAGTCATTTCTACAAAACCCAGCGGGTTAATCCCACTGCCAAGGCCTGCCCCACTGTGCAGACTGCCCAGTGGGGCACCAGAAATTGTTGTGGAGGACACTGGTGAGGCGGGAACCAAACTGACTATGCAAGTGTCTGCTCCTTGAAGAGCTGTAGGCACAAAAGCCCCACCGTGTTGAGCCAGGATGCTCCCTGGCACTGCTTTCAGAGGAACAGGCTGGATCCACACATAGCCTCCGGTTTGCCTCTGACATAACGAACGAGAAGCACTACAACAATCACTTGTGCTCTGAAGTTGATCATGTCTGACTTTCTGCAACCACACTCGATGGACAGAGACAATTACAGTAAATTCCGATCCTCTTTTGGCTTTCCCCAGCGTTGGGACACTGATGAGCAGTGACAGTTGCACAACTGCTGTCCTTTTCCATGGTGGATATCAGAGATGTGGCAGTACATGCTGCTTCTTGCAGCCCGGTTCTGGGAGGCTTTTGGACCAAAACATCCTTGCTACAGTGTAAGAAAAATAAGAATTGAACTGGAAGGTGCCTGAAAAAACAGAATATTTTTGTGGATCCATAGATGCATGTATCAGTGTTTTGATCCATCTTTCTCCAAGAAAATGTTACAGACTGGATGCTTGCTTTGGGGAGGTGGAGGAAAGGTCAGAGCAGACACCTTACCTGGCTGCACCAGGAGCCAACTAATGATGAGTTTGCTCTGTGACGTGCTCTCTCTTCAGACCCATATCACCATCCAAATGTCACCACAGCCAAACTGCCCCATGGTAATTCACATTCCCCCAGCTCTGCCCTCCCAGATCTTCTATCTATTCAATCTCTTCCCCTGTCTAAGTACAGCACAAATCATTACCACACTCATAATTATACACCATTCATCTGGAGCCCAGAGGGACATAATCACTAACCATTCAGAATGCAATAAAACCATAGAGGCCTGCAAACAGTAGCAAAATCAGAGAGTCTGCACATGTTTGAAGGGTCTGTGCAGGATGCTGTGGGTACACTGGTGCGCCTGTGCATGTGCCCACTGCCGGAGAGCTGATGGAGACCAGGCATGTGCTGCTGCAAGGTGAATGAAAGTGTCCAAGCAGTGCCACCAGTACAGTGGTATTTGGGCTGAGGTAATCCACCGCAGACAATGTCAGTGCTGCCAGCAGAAAGGCAGCTTCCGGAAGTCTTTGGGGTTTGTTTACAAATGCCTTTGTCTCAGTCAGTAGCAGCCATACTGACATGGCCAGCGGGAAGGTGGATGTATTCTAGGCATCAAAAAAAAAAAAGGCATTTTCCCGTCTTCAAAGACACCAAACTGAACAGGCATTGTGCTTGCAGGAAAAAGCTCTTAATGAAAGAGCTGCTCATCCAGCATCAGTGTCATGTGGGACACTGAGCAGCAAAAGGACAGTGGCGAAACCAAAGTAAAAGACAGCACATTTTCCTTGTGTACTTCAACTTGTTTCTCACTGCAGCAATCCCACTTTCCCACCGCCCAGCGTGCAATCTCTAACTTCGGAATGCAGCAGAGCCACGGCTG
>WYDI02031037.1:8161-21333 GCA_009867235.2 Psittacus erithacus | reverse complement strand
TTCTCTGGGCACCCTGTGCCAGCGCCTCAGCACCCTCCCAGGGAAGAGCTTCTGCCTAAGAGCTCATCTCAGGCTCCTCTCTGGCAGCTTACAGCCCCAAAAGCTGGAGCCAAAGCTCCCCCCCTTCCCTCCCCTGGCTTTGCCTGCAACCATTCCAGATGAATCCCCTCACCCCGGGATGGGCTGCAATAAAACACGATTTACAGACTCAACCTGAGCACATCAGCCAGTTCCACCAGCTGTTCTGGAGACAGAAATTCAGGTCAGAGCACTGTGGTGGCAGAGACAGATCCAGAAAGCTGGAAACTAGCTCCTTCTGGTCAGTGTCAGCATGTGAGTCCAGCAGGCTTGACACTGCACATCATGCAAGCCAGCAGCACTTTGCTTATGCTTAAAACCACTCTGTCTACTGCCTGCCAGCCTGCAGAGGCTCTTGGAGCTGGCAGAGGGAACAGCTAGCACTGAAGCCTCAACCCTCCTCAAGCAGTTGAGCTCTGAAAGCAGGAGGAAAGGTCCCTGCAGGGAGCTGGGAGCCTGCACAGCCAGACCCATGAAAAACAGCCAAGCAGGGACAATCAGGATTTGAACTGTGCAGTGGTCCAGCTGCAGATGGACAAGCCAGGGATGGGGCAGCCACAGCTTCTCTGGGCACCCTGTGCCAGTGCCCCAGCACCCTCACAGGGAAGAACTTCTGCCTTATTCCTAACCTGAACTTGCCCTGTTTCAGTTTGAACCCATCACTCCTTGTCCTATCACTCCAGTCCCTGATGAAGAGTCTCTCTCCAGCATCCTTGTAGCCCCCTTCAGACACTGGAAACTGCTCTGAGGTCTCCACGCAGCTTCTCTTCTCCAGGCTGAACAGCCCCAATGTTCTCAGCCTGTCTTATATGGCAGAGTCCAGCTCCCTCTGGCTCTCAGGGCTCTGTCATGACTCCCACCACCTCAAACAGGACAACTGCTTCTGGGACAGCTCATGAAACTTCAGGGGAAGCAAAGCCTGCCAGGCACAGCCACAGGATAGACTCAGCATCTCACCCCATCACTGAACTAAGTAACTACAGAACCAAGATTCCTAAAACCCATCAGGGAAGCAGGAAGCAGCGCCTGGAGTTTAAGGCCTTCTGCCCTTAACAGAAGGGCTGTACCCATAAGAGATTTTTTGGTTTGCCTTTTTTAAATAACTCACCACATCTGCTGCACAACATCAAAGCATTAACACACCCAGGCCTGAAGATGCATCAGTGTAAGAGCCCACAGAGCAGCCTTTGCTCCAGATCCATGGAAGAAGGGAAAGGCAGCCAGGAGGGAGTGCTTCCACAGGTTTATAAATCTGATAAATACAAGTATAACCTGCCCACCACAATGGGGCAGGGGGGAAGCAAAGGGAGTCCCAAAGGCTGCTGAGAGTGTGCTACAGATTCATGCTGAGGTGTCAAACAGCTTCTCAATCATCTCCCCAACCTGGTCAACCTGGTATTTGATGTACTTCTCAGGGTTCTTGGTGAAGGGCACGTTGCTGTATCTGCAAAGGAAGATAACCCCTAGGTGACAAATGAAACACAGCAAAGAGACCCACTGGTGCCTCCCATGCCACAGATCAGCTCCGCACCAGCACATCGCACTGACAGGTTATCTTGCAGGGGGCAAGTAACCTGATTACAATGGGTCTCCTGAGTTTCATATGAGTAGCTGAGGGTGGGTCAGAGCTTTGTGCTGGCTACAGCATCTGCACTCACCCTGACCAAGGAATCAGGCTGGCAGCAGATGCTGGCAACCAGTAGAGTTCAGCTTGGGGATGTTTTAAGTAGGGAAGTCAAGACAGGACAACAGAAAAATGCCTCAGCTCAGGCTACTCTTTGGCCTGAAGACCTCCTTAAATCCAAAGAAGAGAGGACAATGCTGCAATGTTGTCACCTGTTCAAGAAGGCACCATAGGTCTCTTTCACAATGGTTTTCTGTGCCCGGCGGATTTTGTCCCGTTGCTCCATGTCTGGAATTGCCCAGGCCTTCTGGATCTTACACAGCTCCTCCAGCCCGTCATTAAATCCCTGTCCAAAGTAAAACTCAGTGAGTGTCCTGACTGCAACCCTATCTCCATACCGAGTCTGATGTTCTTTCTCTGTACTGACAGGTCTCCTCGTCAGGCAGATCTCTGGTCTGACTGCCTATCCCCATCACCAAGGGATGTTCCCAGGCCATCTGACACCTCCTCACCTTAAAGCGCTCCTTTATCATCTGCCTCTCCTTATCCTTGAGCTGCAACAAGGAGGGAAAAGATTTTATTACATCTCCAGAAGTAAATTTCCAACACCAGTGTTTGCCCACAACTCCCCATCCAACCTAAGTAATATCCTACTTACTTGGCTTGAATTCCCTCTCCTAAAGCAGAGAGGAAAGAAAGCTGCAGTGAGCAGCACACTCTACATTCAGCAATTGGCTTTCATCTGAAGTAGGTTTAACAAGGGTAATTGTCAGCTAGAACAGACATAAAAATAGAGCTCTTTATGCTCCCAGCCCTTTCTAAGGGAAGGTCTCAAGGTTTTACAGATCTGAAATAGAAGGAACTGTTCACGTGGAAATATAAGAATGGAGGCAGAGATTAAAAGACCTGTATGAACTTGGGGCAAATCAGAAGGCAGTGCTGCTCTCCATCTTATCCCAGGCACAGTATTCACTCTGCAGAGCAGTACTGGCATGAGATATAAAGAAGGTTTCTGGGAATTGTTTCATATGACAAAGGAGATGTTTCCAGCCATTTCTATCATCTCAAAACCCTCCTTGCCCATCCTCTCACCTTCACTCCTGGTTGAAAGACAGGCAGGTTTCTCTCTAAGATGTAGTCTGTCACCTTCAGCCAGCTGTATGTAAAATGAGATAAGAAAGAAGCGAAGTCACTCCTGCCTCACCAGAACATCTACATCTTCGCCCATGACTCAAGGGCCACCCCTGACAATACACCCCAAAAAGCTGCCTACAGGGACCCCTTCCCAAGTTAGATTCATTGCCTGGAAACCAAAATACCTGGTTTTGGGTTTAGACCAAGTTTCAGATCAATCTCTCCCACTGCTCCAACAGCACTGGCTGCCAAGGAGCCCCAAACTAAGCAAACCAAGGAAAGAGCAGAGGATGTGACTGACCTGCGCTGGTAGGTCTGGATCTGCTGCTCAATGAGCTCTCGATAAGACCTCTCAGCTGTCCTCTGTGTCACAGCTACCAACTGGATCAGCTCAGATCTGAAAGGACAGAACACTTGAGGAAGCACCCAAGGCAGCTGCTGTCAGGTCTGCGTTTCAACCCCCTATAAGCAAGTTCTTTTCTGCCCTTTACAATAAAAGGGACCTTAAAATGCACAAACTGGGAGACAGGAATTACTTTCCAAAGCTATGTCCTCAGTCCTCCCAAGATCAAAGGACTCTACAAGCTAAGTCTCCTACTCTTGTGTCATGTGATGCTTAGCATAGCACAAAGCTTTCAAAAGGGCACTTTAAGAATGGAAGGAAGAGCAGAGATGAGACAGGATGGCAAAGAAATGCATTTGATGCAAAGCTCTGCTCCAAAACCATGTTTAGAATCAGCCTGGACTTCAGGGAGATTTACCCAGCTTCACACTTACTTTTCCAGAGATTTCAGAATGTAATTGTAGTTGTTGTGCAGAAAAATGGCACTCAAAGCTGGGTCTTCATAAACCTTGGATTTACTGAGAAGGTTCAGCTGCAAGTTGCCCAGCACTTTGCCTTAAAGGGGGAAAAACAGATAACAAAAAGGTTTTGCACTGAAACTTCTCATTACTGGCAATCCAAACTGTACTGTCACTGGGGGCCCCAGCCAGGTGAACAACACAGCCTCAGTTGCATGTGCAGGCAAGGGGACAATCCTATGAGCCATACCAAGGTCTTTCCTCAGAGAGCCACCACAAGCTCTCTGCAAGCTAGTGCCTTTGTTGCAACTGGCAAGAGTTGTGTTCTGGGTTCAGAGCACGTCCCATGACTTAGGGGGGATCAGACACAGCCTGATCATGATGCAGGCTCTGATCTCAAAGAAGCCAAAGGACATGATCCCCAATGTAACAGATCATTATGAGGTAGTACCATGAGTACACCTCACTATCTAACTATTAAACCCAGGATAAAGGTTTTAAGAACCCATCTGGCAGCTGGGAGCCTCTGTGGGGTTGAAGGTGCAAAGTACTGGCTGAGAACTGTTTGAGGCAGCTGATGACGAAAGCTCTGCAGCACAGTGAGCTACTGCTCTGTGCTTTGTCCTGACTAACTGTACCAGCCTGAAACTCCCAGTTTGACCCTTTTTTTCCCCAGCCCTCCCATCAGACTCCAGCTCAAACACGGAAAGAGCACATGGCATTAGAGACACAGCCTGTGCTCTTCACCCAGGCACAAAGGACAGGCGATGGGGCAGAACTGGGGTGTGCAGGGTACTCACAGATGTAGGTGCTCAGCAGCCGCCTGCTGAACTCTGAGCTGTAACTACTAGCTGAAGAGCTGGTCTCTGAAAAGCAAAGAGTCTCAGGCCAGTTATCATGCCATGGGAAGGGGGTATGTGTCACCAGCCTGCCTCTAGTCAAACAAGCATCATCCAAGTTGCTATAGAATCAGTGCAGAGCTCCCATCACCAGTGGGAAGCTTCCTGCTTCAGTGCTGATTATCCAGGGCAGAGCTGGAAGAGCTCTGCACCTCTCACTCCTTTTATCTGCATCAGGTGCTGAGCACCCCCAGAGAAACCTCTCCTTTCCTTCCCAGAGCTCAGAGGACATCCTCTTGATCAGAAATAAGGGTCATTAAGCACATCATCCCCATTCTTTCCCCACCACCTGGAAAGGCTTTGTAAGCACTAGAAATTGGCAACTGGAGCACAATCAAGCTGGAGCTGTTCACAGCAGGCACACAACAGGAACTGGAACAGGCACAAGGGCTCTGAGAAGTTTCAGCCATCCCCATGGTTGCTGACAGGGCTGCTTGGCTCTGTAAGAGGGGCTGCACCAGCATGGGAGCCTGCCCTTATAAGCAATGACTCTGGGCTGGCACATGTTCCTCTGTGCATAAGAGATGGCTTTCTGCCCTCAGCTGCTCATGGGACACGTGGGATAACTATCTCCTCCTCCCCGACTTTGGCAGCCAGGCCTAGCTGGGGTGGTCTGAGTTCATCAGCCCCCATGGGAAAGGCCTCGAGGCTCCTGTTGCTGGGAGTTGGACAATAAGGATCCAAATGCACATGGGATAAAGCATGATCCCAGCTGGGCCAATTTGCAACTGTGCCAAAGGGATTCAGTGCCATGAGAGTGTCTTTAGCCTGTTGCAGCTTATGTGGCATCCCTCATTGTCTGCTGGTGATGAGCCCTCCCTATTCTTTCCAGCCCTGGCAAGAGTTACTTTCCCCCTTTTCCCTTTTCAGTAACATGTTCATTTATTTACCACTCCTGGAGGATAAAGCATTAACATATATCACCAGCATCCAAGGCAATGGGAACAGGGAGGTGGGGGTAAGTCTGCTTACCTCTGGGATCTAAAGGAATATTGTATGTGTCCCCAAGAACTACAAAGATTAGGCAGAGCAGAGAGAAAAGGGGAGGGTGGAGAGAGAAAAAGAAAGGCAAAGTGCAAAAAGACAGGTTAGAGACCAGCATCTCTTGAAGAACAAAGCAGATATTAACATAGAGCAGCCACAGACAGCTACACAGGAGAGCAGGCAGGACTCCCTCCAAGGCCACAGAGTGGAGATCACAGAGGAAAGGCAGAGTCTAAGCTCCTTCCCCTGCCAGAAACATTGTTTGCATGGTCATTGAAAGACATCTCATTCCAAATGAGTTCAAACCCACTTTCAAGGCAAAGGAAAGCTTCCCCTCACACAAGCAGCAGTTTAACATCCTTGAAATGAACTGCACAGCCCATATAACCTTCCCAAGAACCTGAGCAAAGCCCTCCCACCCTCACTCTGTACTTCAGCATCCCTCCATGACCATGCAGGGTTCTACAGAATCGTTCAGTGGGCAAGAGCAAGGAACTGGCAGCACACATTTAACCCATCACTTTGCTTTTGCTACCACTCAAGGCAAAAATCACATAAAAAACTGTAATACCCACCCACTTGGAATCACTCTGGGAGTTATCAAACCCAGCTCCAGGCACCCACACCTGAGCTGGCAGGTGGAAGCTGTCACAGAGTGAAGCCTTGAAAGCAAGTCACCATCCCAAAGCCTCTGATCCAGAAGCAACTCCCTCCAATTTCACTAACATCACCTCTGGTGTAGGGTGACACCAGGTCCACAGCCAGACAGGGACCACAGCTTCACCAACAGTCAGTAACCAGTGTCACTCAAAATGAGAACAGGTCTGGCTTGCATGGTGTCCTGTGCTGGGCATAGCTTTGGAGCAGGTGACAGCACAGTTTCTGCAGGAGAACACCACTGGCAGCAGATGGTCCCCGAGGCCTGGCTGCAGCCAGAGACAACACCATTGACAGCACACGGATTATGGGTCACTTCCTGTGTGGCTCTGAGCTCCTGCACGTCAGCCCAAGTTACCAGAGCTGCTACAATTACACTGACTTCAAGCTTTAATAATTGAACAGAGTGCAAAGCTGTGTGTCTCACTGTCTGTACAGCAGGATCCCTTTACACCTGATGTGATGGGCCAGCCACAACCCAAAAGGAAACGGTTTGTGTGTCACATTTTGTTATACAACCAATATAGAGAATAAAAAAGCCTATTGTACCTTCTGAATTAGCTCCTGTGACAGAGCTGTAGTGCATGACAACATGTCAAGGCTTTCCATAACAGTGCTGACATCACCATGCAGGGAGGGACATGGGAAACAGCTGGTCTCTCCACAAAAAAACCCCAGATAATCTCTGGGTAAGGAGAGAAAGTCAGGGAGGCTCTGAGCACACTGAGCTTACAAGTGCAGAGAGCACAAGGCAGTGGTTACGGGAGATGTGGCAAGAAGCAGACATATCCCAGCTTGAGTTAATTTAGAACTGGCAGGATCTTCCAAGCAGGAATTGCAGATACAAGACTGGAGGCAGCTGTAAACTTCCCTCTTCCCCTGCTCCTCATGGGCTCCCTAACACTCTCCAAACACTAGGCTGTGGCCAGGGCCTCCTCAGGTCTCTGTGCCTCCAAAATCTTCAGTTCTCCACCTCTCAAGCTGCTCTATTACATGGGAAACATGAAAATATGAGCTCTGCATAGGCCATGGGCTCATCAGGGAGCTGCTGCTCTGCACTGAACACAGACTCATGCTCTAGCTGATAAGCAGCAACATCCTGTTCCACAAGGCAGCTGCCCTCAGCTTCTGATCCATGTATTTCTTTCTGGAATTTAGGTCTCTTTAGCATCCTGGAGAGCAGAGCTAAAACTCATCTCTCTGCCAGAGCACAAGGCACACACATAGCTCAGGAGTCCCAGCTTGCCCATGCTAGGTTCCAAGGAGAATGTTCTTGCTGCTGCTGTTAGGCTCTGACCACAGGATGTGGCAGGAAAGGTGAAATTCATCAACACATCCCTAACTAAAGCCAGCTCAGCTGGTCCATCCACCCTCACTCCAGTACAGCCACAGAGAACCAGCCAAGTGTCAGATTTGTAGCTAAATGACTAAGGCATCCTCTCTCGATGGAACACATCAGCAATAAACACTACCCCAAGAGTACCTGATAGCAGCAAGTGTGGAAGGAAACTCTCTGCATCCCCTCCAGACAACCATCTACACGGTCACGGCACATCAGAGGACAAGACAAACCACAGGGTGAAGGACAAAAGGAGAACAAGCTCACAGGCACAATGAAGTTTGAGCTTTTTAGGAAAGATGTCCAGACAATCTGGGGAAGGAACTGCACACCCAAACAAGCCCCATGCACGTATGTACCTTGGGATGCCAGCATGGCACCTGCTGTCTCCTGGAAATCCAACAATTGCTGGAGGAAAAGGATGGCCTGGAAGCAAGGGAGGAAAGTCATGAACAACCAACACTGCGTTTCCTATTAAATGCTCTGCTATTAAGGCTCAGGCAAGACCACTTGTCACCCACACTTAAAAAGCCTTCAAGAAACAAATCACTACACTGCTTTGAGTTGCTGGGTTTTACCCACATAGTCATATCATGGCTCAACCAATAACTGGCTGATCTCTCCACAGACACCAGTTCACTGCCCTTCCAAGACAGTTTAACTTCAGAAATTTCCCTACTGTTCTTTGTAAAACATCATCAGAAGCTGTTTTTCACACAGGATGGTTCAAACCATCATCACGTACATTGCTGGTGAGTTCATGAACTGTCCCATCTTTTGGCATGTTATACTCCTTGTCTGGATCATTCTAAGAAAGAAAGAAAGACACAAGGTAAGCATGCAAGGAAACGGAGGGCCTCTACAAAATAACTGCTGCAAGTGAGCTGTAGGCTTGTTCATCCAGGCTTTCTCAACATCCTCAGAACTGGCTCTCACAGCGCCATCTCCTGGTGCTCAGAAACCACAGCTCCTATGGATAGGCAGCTCACAACCACAGGGGTTTGGGCAGCATGTGACCATCAAGCTCACCTACCAGGCAGTGTGCTCACCAAACCCACCTTACACAGGGACAGTTTAACATGAGTACCCCAAAAGTTATCAAGTCAGCAGTTTTAGTTTCTTCTTAAATAGGATTAATTCTGAGATTAACTCTGCATCTGGAAACTAATGCCAGATTATTTGTAGTATCCCTGGAAAGGGTCTTATGCAGAGACCTTCTGTGTCTGACATCAGCACCAAGCATTTGGTATTTGCAGCTGACCCAGCAAGCACCTGCTTTAGACTCAGAAACTACAGGATCTCATGGAAAACTGAAAGCTAAAGTAGGGGCTCTGCACAGAAAACACCTTTTCGAAGCCTGCTGGTCTTGTCAAAAGGAACACTGAGGAGAATCCTACCTTAATGTTGTCTGCAAACTCTTCCAGTGCCTTCGCACCAGTGGTCTCCATGGAAGTGATCAGCCCTGGCAGTTTGTTCTTGGTGCCTGCTGCAGTTCCCTGCAATAGTTCCATCACAGATCAGAGAAGTTAACAGCATCTGAACTGTCTATCCAGCACCTACCCACCCTGATCCCCCACCCCAGCATCTCATTCTTAATTCCTCATGTGCCAGGAGAATATTTACGGCACCATCAACACAACAACACATGAAATCCTGCATCCTTTTGCTAGACAAAAGGGTGGGATACTGTGACCCCAGTGGCGATCAGGACTTGCCACTCGTCATGTCTCCTCTTACACTGTACCTGATACAGGGGGTTGGTGCATCAGTCACCAGCTGGAAGCAGATGGAAAGGAGCCTGGCTAAACCTAGATGCCGTATTTGATACCTGGAGTACCTTGTGGCAGTACAAGCAGGCTCTCCTCAGAGCAGCCCATCTTCCAGGCATCAGTAAGCACAGCCTAAACTAAGCTCAACACTAACAGAGATGAAGCCCCTCAAAGGCCGTGTACACAGCAGAATGAACCATGTAGATGGTCTATCACTGGGTCATGACTTGAACTGAAAAGAACTGCTGCTGAGAGATGCTGAGTTAATGGTTGTCACAGAAAGAAACAAGCTGCATTTCTGTCCAGCCCATGCTGGAGGACAGAAGCAGCTTTGTTCAAAGCCACTGTGATAATCCCTCTCAGAAAGTTCTCCACACATCCCAAGCCACAGGACCCTCTCCAATCCTGTCACACTCACCTGCAAGACCTGGTCAAACTCTGGCTTCATCTGCTTCAGATGCTTAAGGATGGGGAAGATTGTGAGCACAGCTGAATAGTCATGTCGGATGATGGCTTTGCGGGCAGCTGAGACAATGTTATCCCCCTCCATGATCAAGTTATCCAGTGACTCCTGCAACAAAGCCACAGGGTCAGAAGGAAGCAGCATGACAGGGTCAGAAGGAAGCAGCACAAGGGGCTCCATGCAGGATACCCTCGTTAAGGATGCCAATCCAGCTGATGGCTCATTTGTGGTACCCAGTGACTGACTCTGAGCACATGTTCTCCAGGGTCTGTGGAAACCCCAGTTCCCTCAACAGGTCCTGGAGGACAACACAAGCAGTGGTGGTGCTCCTGGGCACCCACAATGGGTTGTGGAATCCACACCCTCATAATGAAGAGAAAAAGACTGTGTGCATCCTTTTACAGGAGAAGCCAAGCAGAGAGGCTCAACTGACCTGGATGAGGGAATCAAAGGTCTTCTTCTGGTGGTGCTCAGGGACGATGTCTGTCAGGAGCTGGTACTCGCTCTGGGCTAGTTTGACAAAGGCACTAACACAGTGAATGTACGCGTCAATCTCGATGTCGAAGACGTCGTCCCTCCCTGCAAGGGCAAGAGGGCTTTAAGAGACCAAACTCCACCCTCAGCTTCAGCAGCTCTGCTCAAGGCCTTGGTTTGCACAAGGCTCTTCTGGAAAAGGTGGTTCTAGCTTTGCACCCATCCTTGTGTGAGAACCACAGTCATCTTCTCATCAAACTGCCCCTGGGTTTGTGCACAGGAAGATATGAATGCCTCCTGCAGGGTATGCAGAGTCATCAGCAGGTCACGAAACAGGCACATCAAGCCATCAACTCTTGCCAGCCTCATGGCAAAAGGCAAGTCTGGAGCTCTTCTGGGATACAGACTAAACTTAATCAAGGCTTGAACACAGAGTACTCAGGAAGGTCTGAGGTGAATTATTCAACATCTCTGCTGGTATTTTTAGAGTTATCTCAATCCATCATGCAGATGAAGAACTGCCATTCTGCATCACCGTTTCTGGGAAATCAAAGCTGTCCTGGAAGGCAGCGTCTTCCCACAGGCAGAAACAAGGTAAAAACTAGGCAGATGAACATTTCAATCCCATGAAGCAGGAGTATCAGCACAGCTGGGTGAGCTATCGCACACAGAGCTGCATACAAGTGCAAATTGTTGAGTCCTAGCATACAAATGCCTTCAAGATCCATCAAAGAACCTAAGTGGTAAGCATGAGAAATGCTGGTATGATACAAGGGCCAGCACCAGCTCATGCCAACCACCAGCTGCATGTGTCATGAGGACAGCCACAAAGTGACACACACCATCCTGCATCACCCAGACCCCTGCAGGAACCACTACAAAACATTACACTGAGAGGCCTGCTGCAAGCTATAGGCACTGTTGCTGCTGTTTCTCTTCTCCCAGCAACATGTGCAACTTTTGATGGGCACAGAACCAATTCTTCCCTACACTGACAGGTCCTTCAGGTTGAGATTTTCAAAGTTATGCTCAGCAGGGGACACACAAACGTGTGGTTTTATAGACTGTCTACAGTGGAGAGTGGCCCACCACTGCATGCTGCAGGTGATCCCTTTCCTGTCTGTTTCACTGCAGCACCAAACAAGCCAGTAGCTACCTATAGAAAAGTGCCTCTCAGCATGGTGGCTCCCAGTCTTTGCTTGGATAAAACTAGGATTCCCTTTCTGAGGGCCTGGGGGGGTGTGTGATTAGTAGGAGTGAGTTCTACTGAGAAGAACCAGAGCTTCTTAGCCAGAGAAGACCCATGCTCCAGGACTGCCCATGAACAGCCACTGTCTACAGAACTACTGTGAACATGCTGGAGAGAAGGGCTGTTAGCCAGCTTGGTGTGAAGTGACAACATGGTACTTACCAGCAGCTGGCCCATGCTTGTCGCTCAGGGCATCGGAAAGGTGTTTAACCCGTAAGTCATGCTCATGACCTAGTGAGATGGCAGCCGGCACAAACAGAAGGCGCAATTTATCCAGGTGGTTACAGCATGGATGGATGCTCACACTGGCTGGAAGCTGCTTCAAGCTTGGTTTATTTGAGCTTATAGACACTTATTTTGCTCTACAGTCCCAGGAATGCTACCTGACCAAATCCCTTTGTTGAGCTATGCGGCAGTAGCAACCCTTTGAAACCTGATGAAAAGTGTGAGTCAAGCCATTTGCTGGGCCACAGGAGTCCCTTGAACCTCCTGCCATAAGTTCTGAATGGGACGGAGGCCCCAGAAGTCCCACTTGTACCCACAATCATCACAAATCCAAACTCAAAGCCCATCTCCTGCTCAGCACAAGGATTTTTCCCCCCAGAATGAGTGATGTTAGTCACCATCTGGGATTTAGTAGACTGAAGTGTAGGTGCTGAAGAGATCTACTTTGAATGCATACATAGGAGGAGGCAGAAAAGTCTTAGATGCTTCAAAGCAAGTGACCTCTTCCCCTTATCTGGTTCAACCTCTATAAACAGAGGAGATCAGAATACGGAAGACAACTATTTAGGTAGGTCTTCACAGGGATGAACTTAGGTGAACTTCACACATGATGCACTGAGCTAGGCTGTGGTCTGACACTTCAGCATCAGGTTTGGAAAGGTCATCAGGAAACTGAATGCCTCAAAGTCCAGGCAAAAAGAAAAGAGAATAGAAACACCACAAGCAGATGTCATCAGAGCAGAGCTTCCATTAGCCAGGTGGCTCTGGTGGGTCAACTGCTTTAAGGTCACATTCCTCTCCACCTGTATTCACGTTTATGGAGACTTTGTAAGTCAGAGACTGAACGCAGACAAATAATTTGGCTCTCCAGCATCTCCTTGGTTCCCAAGGAGACCTGCACCTATCCAGTGCTGGCCACTAAGCACTAGGGTAATGGAAGTCCCACCTGAAAAAGCAAGGCTGATACACAGAGAAAGGCAAGGGTGAAGTAGCTAGAGCTGTGATTACCTTCCATAGGAATGAGGTTAGAGGCCCCCTTTTTCCCATCTAGACCATGCTGAGAGTACTGTTTCAGAAGGTTCTGAGCCTTACGGATCGTGCCTGTCACCACAGCCAGAGAGAAGAGACAAGAAGACCTAGAAAATGAGTGAAAGAAAACAAACGCAGACCACCAGCCCTCCACCAGCAAGTCACCCAGGCACCAATGAGAAAGTTCAGTACAGGAACGTGAACCCCAAGCTCATGTCCAAGTGTGCAGATCCAGTGGCATTTCCAGTCTGTTTCCCTGCTTTGAGGGTGGGAGCATCAATTCCAGCCAGGGTTACAGAATCATCATGGATTGGTTTGTGTTGGAAGGGGCCTTAGAGCTCATCTAGTTCCAACCCCTTGCCACAGGCACGTTCCACTAGAGCAGCTTGCTCCAAGCCCCTGTGTCCAACCTGGCCTTGAACACTGCCAGGGATGGGGCAGCCACAG